>NXFV01001132.1:0-100332 GCA_002803225.1 Gamarada debralockiae | reverse complement strand
CCCCCCCCTTTCTACAACAAAGAAACAGGGCGACCAACAACAAATGCTCGTCCTGTAAAAGAAATTAAAAGACATGCAATAAGCACGTCACTTGATTTAACTCCAAACAAGCTTGCAAAACCCAATTAACAGCCAATGCCGGAATTAGAGGATGTAGAACGTTGAGCTTTCCATGCGTAACACTACTACCCTACCAAAGTTCAACCCAGTCCAACCAAGAAGATTCTGACTGGCTGAATTCGTTGGCTGTATACATTTACCTATTTTATATATATGTATTTTAAATACCATGGCTCTCAGGCAGACGCGAAGTACCCTCCGTCGACTCTCAAATGAGGCCCAGTCATGAATGAGCTGCCGTCTGCAAGAAGAAATACAGCTAAAGCTTTTGAAATCTTCTGGAGCACCCAGCCTACCCAACAGAGCACCGGTCATCCAAGTCTTTTCCACCTCGGGCTCTGCGGCAACGGCTCATCTGTCATTGCTGTGCAGATATACTGACATCTTGTTAGTGAATGGAGGTGGAAAAGTGAAAGTGATGAACTTACACCTGGCGACAATGTATTGACCCAAAATGCTATACTGGCCTATTCCTGCGCAACATATCTACACCTCTGCTGTACAGCAGCTTTCGATGTGTTGTACGCAGCGCAAATCAAACCCTGAATCTGCGTTAGAAATACCCCTCAAATGTTTGAAGTGGGATACTCGCTCAGTTTTGGAATCTGCCCCGGAACTTCATAACCCACTGTGGAATCCACGTCGGATAATGAGGCCAAAAAGGCCAAGAATGAACATAGGATGCACCTTAGTGAGCGTTTAGTCGGGGACTTCCATCGCACATTTAGCTTCCCGTGCCAGATTTCAGAGGAAGGCATGAGGGCAAGCATAGAGAATGGAGTTCTGCAATTGGTTGTACCGAAGGTTGAGGAAAAGAAGAGGGGCAGGAGGATCCATATTGGGCGAAACGACAGCCTGGTGCGGGGTTGTGAGGATTGCCTTGCTCGGGAAGGGGGAGAGTGGTGAAGAGATGGACATACTGGCATTGACGAAAGAGTATGAAGTTTGGGTTTTGTATTTAATAAAAATAAGGGTTTTAATCTTTTTGGAAAAGCTTGCTTGCACTTTTAAGATTGATTGTGGTGTGTTGTCAACCTCATTAACTGCATTAAAAAATTACATATTGAATTTTATTTAACAACGAGTTATTAGAGATTAAGATATCTGAAATGAGGCCCAATTACTAACGGTACTTCCTCCCCTCATATCACACCCTTAGATAAACTCTCTCACCTGCTTTAGAGAACCATTTGCTTCCCCACCTGTCGCCATGGAACTTTAAGAAGGTCTGTTAGTCTCAGACACTGATCCCCAAATATCCTTTTGATCGAAACCTACGTGGGGCGGCGGCTGATAAGGAGGTTTCGCAGGTGTAGACACCGTCCTCGCATTCCCAAGCTCGACATGAACCGGCACTTTAGCGGCACCTTTAACCGGTCTCTTCATCTCCCCGCGGATTCCCTTCAGAGCTCTCCTCCTCACCCGTATGGCATACGCCATCAACCATATCGAGAAAATCAGTTGCATTGCAACGAATATACCGACAAAGATATTCGCAGCCGAAAATACGAAAGCGATGGACACCACGCCAAGTATGACCGTGCAAATAGTTTCTCGTTGGTAATCGAGTGAAGTGAGACAAAATCATGAGAATTTGATGATGGAAACGATGATGATAGCCACTATGATAAGGCCGAGGACTGTGGTGATGCCAGCAGAAACCCTCCAGTAGCCGGAATCACCTTCATCATAAAACCCTGTGCTTGGAAGAGTTAGCAGGAAAGTTTGTGAAGTAAAGCGAGAGGAAAGAAAGATTTGGAATCGTGAAAACATACCAAAAAATAAGGAGGGACCAAGCAATTTGAAGTCCTACAAGGCTCAGCTGAAAGAGCTAGAGTGGTATGAGGTAGCGCTTACGCCGCGGAGCGTGGACGCTTGGCTTCTTGACTTTCGCCATGTTTAAGAAATTTGATGGATGACTTATAGAAAGGTGTAGGATATTTATCGCGAGTTCAATCGTATTCGAGGAATTTCGCCTTGCTGCCTGTAGGTTGGAGAGAACACTCCACAAGATCAACGGCGTTAAGGCTGTGTAAACCTTGGCAACTACCTGCACTAAACAATTGGACGGCCTGTGAATAAATACACTTGTTTGAACCACTTTGGTTGGGCAACTCGCCCGCGTGCAACAGCTTGTTTAGATTTGTGGTAGTTGTCGTCGATTGGCTGTGGTGGGAGCGGGGTAATCTTGTCCCTCTTGGCGCTTGGCGTCTATCTTTGCATGGCAGCACAGCTGATCTGTGAAGTTGATTGTTTCAAGACCATGGTTCGAAGAGACAGTAATCTCAATGAGATGTTCTTAATCTTCTAACCTCCCAAGTGTATCAAGAGCCACCTCCCTGCGCCTGCACTATAACCGAAAATTCAACCATCCTTAATTGGCGATACTCTGCTCAACTCCAAGAGCGCGGTCCAAACGTCTCTCCTTTCGAAACCTTCTGCATCGCAACTTTCAAATAATCCAGCGTCTCCGCAGGAGCCAAATTACCCCAACGTCTAGGGAATGTCGTCGTGATGAGGTTTAATGCAGCAATGATGACCATCGTCCAAATCGCTAGAACACCATGAAGGCCAGCACTAGTGATGTAATTGAAGCTCATCCACCATCCTCGGTACCGATTGAGAATGTACTTCTGGAAGGTGAATCCAACCATGCACCAGGAGAGTTGTGGCTGGCGAAAGTTCCCCCACGCTATCGAAGAAGATGGGTGCGTTAAAGAAGCGGATGTTGGATCGTAGAAATAGTCTTACGCCAGCATTAATGAGGAAAGGAGCAATGGCTGCAGCAAGCCAGAACCATTGAAGGCCGCCGTAGATTGGGCCGATTGAGAAGATGCGTTGGGTCTAGCAAGCCCAAAATTGCCCTGACGAATAAAAGAATACTCGACTGTTGGGGCATCATGAAAATAAGATCTTCAAGATGAATGCAAAGTCAGCATTCTTTCCGAACTCTCCATGATGGCTTAGTAGAAGTCTGCAAATTGCTATACTTCAACAAAAGTCGTAGGCTGCTGAGACTTTGTAGGCGTTTTTGCTCGGCTTTCAAAGACATGATATTATTCGTATATGTCAGTCGTCTGAGTCGCCCCACCAACTCTTCAAATCCTCTCTCCTCCAACTCGTCACCCACCCCGTCTCGCGTTCAATCCTTTCCAATATGTTCAAGATGGCTCGGTGCTCACTCGGATGGCTCATGACTTTGCCGGCGATCCAAATCGGCTGGACTGAATTTGTCCACGCTCCGTGATGGGTATTTGACTCGGAGATTGCGCAGATTTGTCGCGCGTGCCAGAAAATTGATTTTTGCTTCCTCTGAAGTTTCAGCCCCGCTGGCTTCTCTTGCAGCATGAGTAATGCCGCGGTATGATATAGCTGATTCCCGGAGACGGCGGGTCCATTCCCATACAAAACAGTAGGGAATGGGGAGGCATCTTTTTTGTCACTCGGAGGAATGGTCAGGATCGGCTTCATCTCCTCCGGCCTTTCAGCATGCCAAATGTCAAGGTGGTCTAGTAATTCCGCCCACTGCGAGATCCAGGCCCTCGTGTCAACTTCTCGAGCTCGGCCGTTGAAGTTTTTGAGATAAGTGACACAGTTCGCACATAAGAACACCGCATAGTTTGCATAGGTATCAAAACCATTTGACGGATTTCGAAAGAGCCCGATATCAGACGCGAGGTTGACTTTGGAAGCCCAATGATTGACCGGGATCAGCGTCAGATCTTGCGAAATCAAAGCCCCGCAAACATCTGAGAATAATTAGCAATATTTTGCAGGAGGGGCAGGTCCAGTACCCATTCTCGCAAAACACCAAAACAATGCCTCCTCAACACCGCCGACAAAGCCATTGATTCCCACAGCTTCCAGCAGATTCGCACAACCTTCGAGATGCCGTCTCCATTCTTTCGGCGAACCTGGATTATTAGAAGTGCCAATTTCTTTAGGATTCCAAACTTACAGCTCATCATCTCAAGTACGCAAAGGATCACACACGAAGCAATCACAGCGGTGTCCTTTGTCTGTAACTCAGGTAAGAGAAGATGAATGGCCTCTTGATAAAGTCCCAAGCTTTCAGAAGATGACTTTGAATTCTCTTTCCGCTCAATCTGGCGTGCACACAAAGCTAAAATCGAATTCTTCAAGTGAGGGGTGGTTTTGGCGATCATGGGAATCTTGTGCTCAAAGTGGCGTTGGTTGTCAAATTTATCAAGCTGAAACACCGTCAGTTCAGCGTCCATTTTAGTCAATTGACGTACCCAAGGGGCTACTTCATCTATCCACGTCTTCCACAAAACATATTCTCGCTGAGGCGTGATTTCAGGTGGCTTTGACGAGCGAACGGACTCTGGATCTGATTCCGTCCTGTCGATAGTCCCATCAACTGTTGTTTTCTGCGGCCCCCTCTCAAAAAAGCCCATATCTGGCTGATGCGGCTCGGGTGTTCCGTGACGAGTTGGCGCATTCGATCGAGCAGTATATATCAAGTGATCTCGGAGCGTCGAGTGAAGCTCCTGATACGCAGAGCCTGGAAGAAAAATTCCATCCTGGTCATCAAACATAGGCTGGTCGAGGAATGGCTGTTCGGGCAGATCGCGAAGAGCATCTATGTTTGGCGGAGATGGCATTTCTGATTGACTTTCCGGCACAGCCGGTATTGATTGACGTTGAGAAGTTTGAGGTGGTAGATATCGAAGGGCCAAGAGCTCGGCAGCAGCATCCTCAGTATGCGTCCTAGATCTAGTTGACCATATGCTTGTCATCAGGTTGTGTTCAGGAACCGATTGTGGCGTAAGTCCACTTCGTTCAGTATATCCCGAATGATGCGAGTGGTTAGCTTGAGCGAATGAAGTATGAGAATCAGGGCTCATATCCATGTGCATGATCGGCTCGTCCTCTGCCTTATACGAAGTGCCATCTGAATAAGATACTGTCATCGAATTTGGGGTGTCAAAAGAAGGGGATTGTGAATGCCATATCGCGTGGCAATCGCCATTGATTTCCTCCGCTGGATGTGAGATCTGAGGAGGAGCGCGGTAATTCTCAAGAGGCGATGTGTTTTTCGTCGTCGCTTTTGGTGATCTGGAGCTGATCGATGCTCTGGGGAATTCTTTTTCTATATTTGGTTGATTTCCAAGGGGCTCTCCTCGGTATCCTTTCTCAATTTGAGACGTGACATCGAGGATCTTTGACTTCAATTAGCTAGATGCTCATACTCATTTCGCGAGAGCTGGTTCGGACATACTTTGAAATGGCGAGCACGTTTCCTCGATGTGACTTGCATCGACGGATGTTCTGCATCAAGTTGCGTCGCATTGTCTGCCTTAAATGTAATTTTCATGCCCCATTCACATTCTTCCCCTCGCTGCCTGCAATTGAGGCATCCAGGTCTGAGCTCGTCACCTATTTCAGCGTCAGCCGCTTCCTCCACTAAAATTTCCAGAGTTGTTGGGATACAAACATTTTCTGCGTCGTCGGCGGCAATTCAGGCATCCTGTCCTCGTTCTCGTCTTTCTTGTTGAGTGTTGAGGGCTGCTGTAACCGCAGGTTGCAAACGACAGTTGGCCGTCCCCACTCATGAGAATGACCAGGCCGCTGGTGAGAGCGACGACAAATTTCGCAGATGCTTCGCGCTCTCACACGTCGTCACGAATTGTCGTATGCTCCCACAGAACGGCTGTTGACAGAGGCCATCACACATATCGACGTCTGCATTGGATGAAGATTGTGGGGAAGAAGATGGAGTGTCAAAGTTGCATTAATGCCAGGAAATCTGGGGTTCCAGAAAGAGTTTTGCCATCCTTGGCTGCCCGAACAGGAAGTCGTAAGCGCTTTTCACCTCGAGTGCGGGGCTAAACACGTGATCAAAGATTACTAACAATATTTTGTATCTGTCTTTACTTTCTGGATATGAAAGGATTTTAAATAGAGTCTATGAAATATAGCTTTGATTATTTATCTTGTGCTCTATATCTCTACTCTACTTGCAAGTTCTGCCCTTCAACGAGTCCGAAAATAGGTAAGCTAGTCAATCTTCCCTCCTTTCTCGTGTCTAAAGCCTAAATATGACTAACAGTGTCAATAGAAACCCTAATTTCCTGCGACATCTAGTTCCCTTCTTGAGTTACGCTCTAAAGAGTTTCCTTCGACTCCTTCTCACTATCGATGTGCTTGACATCAGTCTTCTCCGCAAACGCCGCTCTGAGATCTTCATTTGGCAGTTCATCCGCATCCATAGAAGACTTCCAGTGCAGCAAAACCTTATCCCCAGTAAACAGCTTATCAATTTGTTCCAAAGTCAAGTTCTGGGTTTCGGGATAGAAGAAGTAGATGAGCGGGATGAAGAAAGCATTAAAGACTGCCGATTTGTCAGTTCGAATTTGAAAAGAGTTAAGGACAAACTTACCAGCAAAGTAGATGTAAGTTCTCCACTCAATGTTTCTAATGCTAACAGGGGTGATCTCCACTACAAGGAATGTGAAGATCCAATTCGATGCAGAGGCGAGGGAGGCTGCGGGAGTTCGGATAGCCAGGGGTGCATATTCCGCGGGAACTGTTTATGTCAATGATCCATTGTTTAGTCTGGCGGGAAAGGGCACTCACGCAGCCATGGAATAGCCAGTAGTCCAATGGCAAAGAAGAAATTAAACAGGAACAACATGACTGTTGCCACATACCCGGCAGATTTCGTTCCGTTTGACACTGTCCCGGCTAGAATCGCCATGCAAGCACACTGACCAGCAGCCGCAAATAACATCAATTTTCGGCGACCAAGCCTGATGAAGCTTAGAATTATGGATTCGTCTGAAAATTGTGGATGAGTTACCTACCTGTCGATGATCCATATCGGAATGAGAGACGAGAAGAAGTAAGCGACGCCATTGAATCCAGATATCAAGAGTGAAAGGCTATGCGACAATCCAACTGATTCTTCAAAAATAACTGGAGCGTACTAAGGCATGGTTAGAAGGACTCAATGCACAAGATTTTAAATCACCTACGTATGTGATGAGATTGATTCCTGAGAGCTGTTGCATGAACTGGCCTCCAATACCTAAAAGAGTACGATGGAGAAATCTTTGGGGGCCATTCTTGAGCAATGCACGCTTGCCACCAGATCCAGCACTGAAAAATATTGAAGTCAGCATTTCCACTTCAGGAAAGTTTGAGAAGGGTGTTTCGTACGCAGCGGCTTTCTCTTCATAGATGGCGTTCTGGATTTCTACCATTTCGCGATCAATCACAGGGTCTGATGCATCGATCGACTTTGCATTGGGTTCCAATGCCCAGAGAATGTGCCTTGCTTCTTCGTGTTTGTCATGTGCAAGCAGCCATCTTGGACTTTCTGGAAGAACGAGAACACCGGCCAGGGAGACCATAGCGAAGACAATTTGCAAAGCCAGTGGAAATCTGAACTGAGCAGCGTTGTTGACGTAGCTGAAGCCGTAGTCTGCATAATAAGATCAGCAACAAGTAGAGACAAATGGTAAAACTTCGTAACTTACCGACCCAATAAGCCATCATGACCCCACTTCAAACTGTCAGCACAATTCATCAATTGATACGGAGCGAAACGGACAAAATATTTATAGCAAGTTCTACTGCAAGACCTTTTCCTCTTTTATGGGCTTTCATGAGTTCCGCGTGCCACACTGGAATGGTACTCGTGTTCATTCCATTACCAAGACCCGCAACGATGCGGCCGACGATGAGCTGGGGAATTGTGTTGGCTGAGGCCTGCAGAGCGGCTCCGATGGACAGAACAACGCAGCCAATCATGATGCATTTCCTTCTTCCTAGCCATTCACCAAATAGGAAACAGAATATAGATCCAAAGAAGCAGCCCTATTGATATCAGCAACGGGCTGAAAATTGGGACCAATCACACTTACAATTTCGTAGATGGCAACCCTGGCGCGGAAATTATCAGCCATGAGTCCCATAATCGGTCGGCAAATGACTTACACGGTTCCTTGCAAAGAAGAGCTCCCATGTCCTGAACTCGTTGTGTCGATCTGTGGAAACTGTTTCGTAAAGGCTGCTCCGGTCAGGAGTCCTGACATGACACCTTGATCGTAGCCAAATCTTGAAAGCCATCGTCAGTACGCTAGGAAATATCGGCGCGCCATCCTCGACTCACAAAAGGAAGCCGCTGCCGGCTGTGGCAGTGATGGCCCATGATAGGGGAGTACCAGTAAGAATCGTCATCGTGACAACTTGTGTGACTGAGGATCGAACAAACTGAATGATGAAGGAGATGAATATAAATCTCAAGCATGAAAAGAAAACCCAAAGTTCGGGCAGAACGAGGAACTTTATATAGATCGGCATCAGCTATCTTTCCAACTTTGAAAGGCTGCGGAGTCCCACTCTGGGGCCCCAGGATGCCCGCAAACCCATGATGCCGGGAATAATGCAGCAGAAGAGTCATGAAGCAATTTTTGCGGAGAAAAAGTGCTTGGAAATGAGTCGTGGAGAACCGAGAGCTAAGCGCGTTCCCTAAAGTGGAAGAAATAGGCACTCTAGCGAGCGGCATGGCGAGTGTCGGGGGCTGATCCTGCTGACCATTCCATGAAATAGCACGACTTCGGGAAACCCCCAGCCGTCATTACCTTACGACCTTGATGTTAAAGTGAGAACGAAGGATTGAACGCGAGGCCGCGACATGGAACGGGGCATACTGTCAAACAAGAGTGGGACAAACGTTCCTGGCAGAGCCATTCCGTTGGGAGCTCTCCATTCAACACTGCCTGTTTGTGCGACAAATTGTTGACATTTACGCGCTCTAACCCAAGTCATGCTTTCTTTCTTGCTTCGGTCATTTCGACCTTTTCTCTGTCCTTCCACTTTCGCGCCGGATCCAAATCCCCGGAACTTTCCAGGCTGGCAATAGTCTGTCAGTCTCGCGTTCTGGGCCTCATTGTGCTGATTTGGAAAAGTGCACCCACGGCGTATTGGTCTTCTGTACGTGTTTAATCTCGCCTGAGGGGAGAAGGAAATTTTATATGATGGCTGTCAACATCTTCGAGGGAAAGGTGTCCTCGGGAAAGGCTCACCGCAATATCCGGAATAATTGACATCTTCGAAGAGTAGCTGGGACTGGATAAAAGACTGAGATAAATCCGATCAAACCGGTGCCACGCTCTGAGTTACACGATGTCTTTGGGTGCACCTTTGTTTCCAGACTCTCCCGCACCGCTTCTTAAACTGATAACATGTTCATGCAAACACTTCATCAACGGGGTCAAAGACCCAGCGGAACGAGGGTTAAATGCCTCCTGCGACTAGATCAATCGTTGAGACTGATAGAATCCGGGAAAGTGCTTTATCGGCAACAACTTACATCTCCCAACGTCCTCTTACTCTCAGGGAGAGAATCAGGTCATGAGCCAGCGCGCGCCGGATATCTGGGAGAAGGAATGCTGAATATTTACGTCGCAGGACAGATATTCGCCTCTCCCTCGGCATCGCAAGTGCTGGCTGGTTTGAGTGCTTTAGAACCATCCCTGGGATAAGCGTCTTAATTGTCGTGGTTGATTAAAGCCGTTGATTGACATCGAATGCAGGATCCTAATGATCGTCAAGAATTACACTGAAGACAAGCTGAATTTCGGGCTCGCTTCTCAGAAGGCGAAAGCGGAGGGTATCAAAGTCAATGTCGTCTTTGTCGGAGACGATGTATCAGTGAAGGGCAATGATCTCGTTGGGAGGTCTGGCCGGTGTGGTGTTCGTGCACAAGAATGCCGGAGCGCTCGCAGCTAAGGTATGTTGAGTAAGGAATCTTTTCTACGACTTAGTCCTAATAAGTGATAGTACGAAGCTGGACGAGGTCACTCAGATTTCGCAGAGCGTTGCAGAAAATATCTATACGGTCGGTGTGAGCCTAGATTGATGCAGCGTACCCCGCAGAGGGTCCAGGAGAGTTTACCTCTTGATAATCTGGAATATGGGATGGGTAAGTGCGCACCTCGCCCCTCGTGGACTCTCTCATGTTGTATTGCCATCGTCGACCAAGTTACTGCCGTCGATCTAATCTACTGTCGTCCGACAATTTATCGTTATTACTAGCTGACTAGATGATCAGGCATTCACAATGAGCCAGGAATTCGACGCGATGATATCGAGCCCCTCCCAACAGTTGTCTCAAACGTCCTTTCGTTCTTGCCGTTGTCGATATCAAGCAATGAATTCCCTGCCGCCGTGATGGTCAATAATCTTGGCGGCCTAAGCGTGCTGGAGCTCAACATAATTGCGGAAGAAGTCATGGAACAACTATTGAAACGTGGTTTCAACATCAGATGAGTGCTGGTAGGGACATTCGTCATGTCGCTTGACGGCCGGGGTTTTCTGTCACGCTCTTGAACTTGCAACCGGGATTCGAAGAGCTTCTCAATGCTAAAACCAGAGCACCTGCTTGGTCGAACTACGCAAATCCCACTGGGAACGTTAAAGGAGTTGTTGAACGAATGGTATAAATGGAGGCAGACGATTTCAGGTGAGTGGTTGATGGAGTTCAACTTCCAGGTATGTACGATGCCATAAAGGTCCCAATAGCCCAGACACTGTGAACGGACCAGAATTTGCCAGGGCACTCTGAGGAAAGTAATCACCTGAATCATTCCACTACTGTGAATGATCAAGCAGGATGGTCTTCTCTCAGAGTGCCCCGCTAGTGGTCCAAATTGCTCCCTTTTTTTTTTGACTAATTAGTGTCTTTATGCGGCATGTCAACACCTGTTGACTACCCCACACTTCCGTAGTGGACTCCATTCTATTCAACGAAATACTTCAGAAACATTGCTAGCAGAGTCACTCAAGATGAGCCGCAAACTACAAAGTATGATACGATTGCAGGTGACGGCGATTGCGGCGAGACCGTCAAAGGAGTAAATCGTAAGTTCCAAATATCCTTCCCCATTATTTAAATATACGTTTCTTCCGTTCGAGTCGACATTACTTCGTAGATTGGAAGGAGACTCCAACAGACCAAACTCTTAAACCCTCGCTCTAAGTGAGCGACTGGTTTTTGAGAACAAGGGAAGCTCCCTCTTTCAATCTTTGAAAGGGTCGGAACGATCAATATCCGATATTCCAATCGATACCATATCGCCCGTCCCGCATCACTGCAGCTAACGCCACAAAGCTGTTCAAGAAGCCTTATCTGGAATCTCCCGCGATCTGTACCTCATCAACATCTTCCAATCAATTGCCACGACGGTCGAGCGAAGTATGGGCAGCACGTCCGCAGCAATATATGCAATCTTCTTCAACGCAATGGCCAACTCGCTTCCCTTCAATATTTTCTTTCTCTTCCCCGCCCAGCTCGATCGTCAAACTTCTCTCCACATCCTTACCTCAAGCCCTGGAAGAGCTCTGCCGATATACCACAGCGAGAAAAGGATAAAAAGCGCTAATGGATGCGTTGATCCCATTCGTGGAAACCTTCCAACATATGTTCAATTTTGGGGATGCGATACTTGAAGCGGAAAAGGGTGCTGAGGGAACCAGAAAGCTGGACGCCGTGTTAGGCAGAGCGAGCTACGTTGGGAAGGAGGCCTTTGGCAGCGGCGGGTTGCCGGATCCCGGGGCACTGGGCGTTGCGTCAGTGTTGAAGAGGATCGTTCCGTATCTTTCAGTGAATCTAAAATATGAAGTGGGCCTCTATCAGATGTAGGGAGGAGTCTCCATCACTCCATCTATTTCGGCAGTCGACGGAGGGTACAACGGGCTTGAAGGTATCCGCACCTACCGTGGTGTTAAATTCTAATCTGCGAAATGGACACAACATTTACTACTTTACATTCTAATTAATACGGTTTCCCGTTTGGATAAAATGATCTTGATCTCGTCTGCTTTTCGTTATCATTTTTAATTGTGATTTGCCCTATGGTGGGAACTTTCTTCCGCAGCTTGCGAAAATTAGCGTCTAGAAGTCCGGAAGACGCTGAAACACAGAGCACCTCGCCCAAGGTTTAGGGCAGGTCTGGGTTCAATTCGAGCGACACGGGACAAATATAGCGGATGTCTTTCTATATCTATTCAGAAGCTCACGGTACACAGGTATGTTCCTCTATAACTTGTGCTCAAGCAGAAGCGCAATGTCCTCCGTCAACCCTCAAATCCGCCCCCGTCATGAACGAACTGCCGTCCGCCAGTAGAAATATAGCGGGCGCCTTGAAATCGTCTGGCGCACCTAGCCGGCCCAGCAGAGCACCTGCCATCCACGTCTTCTCTACTTCTGGCTCTGCAGCTAGGAGTCCATCCGTCATTGCAGTGCGAATGTACTGAGGACGCGTCAGAGAGGCGACTTGGCAGAGAGAATGTGTGGAAACTTACACCTGGCGACAATGTATTGACCCGAATGCCATACTGGCCCCATTCCTGCGCAACGGATCTACACATCTGCTGTACAGCAGCTTTCGATGTGTTGTACGCAGTGCAAGTCAAACCCTGAATCTGCGTTAGAAATGCCCCTTAAACGTTTGAAGTGGGATACCTACTCTGTTTGCAACCTGGCCTGACATACTCGCAATCAAAACTACACTTCCTTTCGTCCCCTCTTTCATGAAAATCCTCGCCGAGTGCTTAATCGTCAAGAACGTTCCCGTCACATTGACATCCATGATTCTTCTGAATCCATCAACTGGGTAATCTACGGCTGGAACTTTCTGCTGAATGCCTGCACACGCAATCGTGCCATACAGCGGCGCACCGGCCTTCGACCCTATTTCTGCAATCTTGTCCAAAATTGCAGATATGGAGTCTTCGGCCGTAATATCGCATTGGTGGTATGAGACCCCAAGTTTTGAAATGTTTGCGAGTTTTTGGAGAGATGCCCATTCTGAAGGAGAAGGAGCGGGGAGGATGTCGATGCAGGCTGCGTGTCCTCCGGCTTCGACGACAGCAAGGGCGAGGGTAATTCCTAGACCTCTCCCGCCACCGGTGATAGCTATCGTTCGATTGGCGAGGGAGAAGAGCTTGTTTATAGGTGCTGCTGAGGGCGTTTGAGAGGATTCGGGGATGTGGGACGGTAGAGCGATGTCGTTGACGACTGGTTCTGCTATGCTACCCATTTTGATGTATGTGAGGAAAGAATACAGACGAGAGACCGTCGAACTTGAACTAAAATCTGAAGCAAGAAGTGATTGAAGAAGAAGACAAGGACGGAGAGAGAATGGGAGTTTTGCTCATATTTTGGGAAGCGTGTCGTGTAGCTTGTCACACGTTGAGGAGGCCCACCTCCTTCGTTTTACTGCTTCTCCTTGAGGAAATATTTCGTTCCCTTATCCCGGTAGCCGGGCAAGTATGCACTACAAGAACTTTCTTGTATCATCACGGATTTGGAGACGTTGAGATGCTCTGAATCGCGAAGGCGGCTTGGAAACCACAATCCTGCACAGACCCCTGGACACTCTGTGGGGTAAGATTCCCGAGTTCCAAAAGGAGAAGTTTTAGGCACCACGACTTGTTGTCGGCTTTCCTCTTTCATCTCTTCCTTCCTCATCCCTTCAACCCATAGATTTCTAGGTTCTTCCCTCACGTATCGAAGCAATTGTAAGCGCTTTGTTTCAGTATCGTCTTTGATCATCTACGATGGCTATTATATATACATTTCGTTGCGATACGTCGCAAGGCGCATCTTCAGTATCCTCTCTAACCTTCACATCTTGCCAAGTCCCAACATGGCTCCCTCAGCAATCGAAGGCGTCTCACATCTGCAGTTGAAAGTCGTTCCATCAAAAAATGGGGCCTCTGATAGCCTCATAAATTCCAAATTCGAAAGAGCAGAGCTCAATGACCGCGTTCTGAAGACATTCCGATGTCTCATTGCGGATCTTTGCGAGCAGTTCAAGGGCGGTCACCCTGGAAGTGCCATGGGAATGGCAGCCATTGGAGTTGCGTTGTGGAAATACACGATGAAGTATTCGCCAGAGAATCCGAGTTTCTTCAATCGGGACAGATTCGTTCTTTCAAATGGTAAGCTCAAGAAATCCCAATATCATTGGCAGATGCTGATATTAGGAAGGCCATGCATGTCTGTTCCAGTACACCTTCCTGCATCTTGTCGGATACAAAAATATGACCTTCGACCAACTTAAATCCTACCACTCCGCGAGAATCGACTCAATGTGCCCTGGGCACCCCGAAATCGAACATGAGGGAATCGAAGTTACAACGGGACCACTGGGTCAAGGAATTGCGAATGCGGTTGGGTTGGCGATGGCTACGAAGCACCTGGCCGCGACATACAATAAGCCAAACTACCCGGTTGTTGATAATACCACTTGGTGTATGATCGGAGATGCATGCCTTCAAGAGGGCGTCGGCCTGGAAGCCATTTCCCTTGCGGGTCATTGGAAGCTCAACAACTTGGTGGTGATCTACGACAATAACCAAATTACCTGCGACGGATCGGTCGATCTCTGCAATAACGAGGATGTCAATGCCAAGATGCTGGCCTGTGGCTGGAATGTGATTGATGTGGAGGATGGAAATTATGACATCGAGGGGATTGTGCGTGCTCTCGTCGCTGCTAAGAGCAGCAAGGACAAGCCGACATTCATTAATATCCGGACAGTCATCGGTATTGGCAGCAAGTCTGCTGGTGATGCAAAGGCTCATGGAGCTGCATTCGGTGCCGAGGACGTTGCCAATATCAAGCGGACGTTTGGCATGGACGAGACGAAGCATTTCCAAGTCTCAGATGAGGTGTACGATTTCTTTCGAGAAGCGAAACCACGGGGTCGTCAACTTGAAGTTGACTGGAACAAGTTGGTAAAATCATATGCCAGAGAGTACCCAGAATTGCATGAAGAGTTTGCACTTCGAGTAGCGGGCAAGTTCCCGGCTGACTGGTCGAAGTTCATTCCCACAAAGGAGGACCTTCCCATAAAGCAGACGTCGTCGAGGAAATCCTCAGGATTGATCTGCAATCCGCTTGCTCAGAACCTCAAGAACTTCATGGTTGGCACAGCAGACCTGTCGCCATCCGTGAACATGATCTGGAAAGGAAAGGTCGACTTCCAAAACCCCAGTTTGAAGACTTCGTGTGGAATAAACGGCGACTACTCAGGCCGCTACATCCACTGGGGTATCCGAGAACATGCCATGGCATCGATCTCTAACGGCTTAGCTGCCTTCAACAAAGGAACGATTCTTCCCGTCACATCCTCTTTCTTTATGTTCTACATCTACGCTGCGCCGGGAATCCGAATGGGCGCTCTTCAAGGCCTGCAACAGATCCATATCGCCACACACGATTCGATAGGTACAGGCGAAGACGGCCCTACTCATCAGCCTATCGCGTTGGCAGCGCTGTACCGTGCGATGCCTAATATTCTCTACATTCGGCCTGCGGACAGCGAAGAAACTGCTGGTGCATACATCGCTGCTCTCAAGGCCACCGACACACCTTCAATCCTCTCCCTCTCTCGTCAAAACCTTGAGCAATACCCACAATACTCTTCTCGAGACGGTGTACAAAAGGGTGCATATGTCTTCATCGAGAAGGCAGATGCGGACGTGACGCTTATTGGCGTTGGCGCGGAAATGGTCTTCGCAGTCGAGACCGCTAAGCTTCTCGAATCTAAATTCGGCTTGAAAGTCCGTGTGGTCAGCTTCCCGTGCCAACGGCTATTCGAGCAACTATCCATCGAATACAAGCGGGAGGTTTTGCAGTATCGGAGCAAGGCTCCCAGAGTGGTGATCGAAGCGTATGCTGTGAATGGATGGGAGAGGTACGCTGATGCAGGGTATTCGATGAGTTCCTTTGGCCATTCATTACCAGGGAAGGATGCCTACGAGTACTTTGGTTTTGATGAGAAGGTCATTGCGCCTAAGGTGTTTGAGCTGGTTGAAGATGTGAGGAGTCATGGGATTGAGAGCTTGAGAGGGGAGTTTAGGGATTTGAATATTCGAAGTTATTGATTTTGCGTAATGCTGAGCGTAGAATGTAATCGGACCAGGCTAGAATTTACATCAATTGCACCCAAACCCCTTTGAGACTGAAGAAAAAATATTGCTTTTGAGGCTTTGAATCTTTTTTCGCGAATATGACCCTGAAAGTTCAGTTGGTCTCAAGTCGGCACGCGTTGTCGGCGTACTCTCTTCGGTTTCTCACTGATGAGTACCGGTAGTTCTCAATTCCGAACGTGATCTTACCCTTCCTAAGTTAGCTCTAGCAGGAGCTATAATTATATACTACTAACAACTAAGACCCTCTAATTTCCTATGCTTATATAACTGAAATCTATCTAAACAAATAATAGTGCCTTATATATCTAATCTAGTTCCATTGAAATAATATGTATACTTCTCCTGTTACTGACTATAGTATTAGGACCTCTTCTCAATTATTAAGATCACTCCCCAGTAGTTCTGACTACTAAGCAGCTATGCAAGGGGGGTTCTCTAGACATTTGTTAAGAGTATAAATATGGTTCTGAGAGAGTAGAAGGTCAGGAATAGCCTCACTTGACTGTGTTTATCCCTGTGTAAGTTACTAATATGGAAGGTCGAAATTCGAGTCAAGTATACAGTATATATAGTAAAACTATGGGATAAAAGGCAGTTGGACAGTAGTATAGTGATAAGGGGCAAATGAAGGCTTCTGAATATGTAAAATAGTCAATAAAGTTAGTTAGCAAAAACAGCTCAATTATATATATAATAATAAAACTAATCTGCAGGGCAAAGTTGCAGATAAACTGCAAATCACATGAGCTCAGCGAAATCCTGAGATCATATGATATACCTCAAATGCATGAAATCAAAGAAAATGGGGTACCCCTCCACACAACTCATACAGTGTGATATAACTGCGGTCCTAGCACATGAGAGTCATAATCACTGCCAGTAATACTACTATAAGCTTATGATCCTGCTTCTTAAACTTAATATCCTCTGCTACTGCCTCTGCTACTGGCTTATCTAAAATCATCCTCGCCTTACTTACCTTCTGCTACTATAGCTCTGTATACTTCAACCCTGTCTTAGTCTCCTCCTCCGAGTTGTCCTTTGGCATTGTACAGAACACATAGCAGATTAACTTTTAGAATATCTTGCTATACTTTACAAGACTCTGTGTATTCTGTGGCAGCTTGGACAGGTACTGGCTTGCGATCTCATTCTTCAGCGATGCCTATCACTTGTGATTGAACGAAGTAAGTGTATTAAGACAGTACTTAAGGATCCAGTTCTATGCCTCAAGAAGCCGTATAAGCTTGGACTCAGTAGCTGTGGGTGTATTAGCAAAGCTGTATATCTTGACTAGATCATGCTTCAACTACGCAAGCACCATCTACCACTCAGTATAGTATAGCCACAGGTCAATTTCTACTACTACTGGCCTTTGGGACAACTCCAGTCATCACTTTTTAGCTTTAGCCTCCTTGATCTCTTTATATTTATTACTGTCCCTGTTACTATCACTATCACTGTTACTGCCACTGCCACTACCACTTCTCTCTTGAGATGTTATTGTTGATATCATGTGACGCCCCTAATACGTCTACGCCATGACTCTTGTCTACTACCTAGTACTGCTCTCTCTTCTCCCTAAACTATGACGATACACAGATAGCTTTGTCCTTAATACCTTCTTATTATGGACCTTGTTTCTATGCTTATATATTTTATCTCAAGTCTGTGTTTTGTAGTGGTAGTGGCAGCAGCAGAAGCTGTTGATGACTGGCAGAATGGGCTGTGGACTTGACCCGTCTAGTGGTAGTGATATACCTTGGAAATCATAGTCAAATCCTAGCTGTCTAATATATTTGTTGACTTGTTTTTGAGACTTGATTCTTACTAGGTGTTTGTAATACAAGTGGCTACTTAGTGCTGCTGGCTTCACTGTGCACTGGCAGCTATTGTATTATCATTTGGTATCTTTGTGACATTGAATATAATTGAAGCAGTAATGGTTTTATATAACCCTAATATTTATAATTAACCCTAACCTCAAAAAAATAACCCGAAACCTGAGTTCTACTACCGCCGCTGCTATCGCCTGCTAAATCAAGTTAACACAGCTAGAGTCAAGTCGAGCGCAATAGAGCACAGGCTATAATCTATAGTGGAGCCATACACAAAATGCCTGACTTGTTACCTAGTCGAGCTGCTATGGAGTTAGGGCTATAAACCTAGTTTTTGGCTTAGAATCTAGCGCGTCTTCTGCTTTATTAGATTCTCAATTTATACTATATATAAGGGTACTTTCGACCAGCTTACAAGCCCAAGGGTTTTTTTGATAAGGCCCTGGTCACTTTTGTAAGCTACAGCTTACAGGGCAAAACAGTGTCAGGAATAACTATTAGTATGACACTATCACCAAGTATTATCGAATACCTTCCATCCTCGCATTTTCCTCATCTTCTATCTTGGCGATCTTGCTATCCGGTCGCCCCCCTTTAACATCCTTCAAATAGTTGTCAAACTTGCTCGCAACCTTGATCGCCTGTTTCAAATGGCCCGATCTCATCTTCGTCTTCTTAAATTGTGCCAACTGCCTCGCAGTTGTGATCGCATTTCGGATCTGTCTGCCGTTCATCTCGTATTCAGAAAGGTCGTCCACTTCGCCCTCAATCTCATCAAAGTCGATGTTGGTTCCGTCCAAGGTCCTGAGGCGGTTGAAGAAGTTCCTCCAGATCTCCTTACGCTGGTGCTGCTTGAGATTCTCGTAGTGAAGCGCCAGTTGAATGCGTGACTTAAAGGCTTCATCAAATGTGCCCACCCTATTAGAGGTGAGTATTAGAATGCCATCATAGTACTCTAAGGCCCGGAGGAAAACCGAGACGAGTGCATTGCGCTCGAGATCACTGAGGTTTCTTTGCTCTAGGAAGACCTCAAGCACCTAACGAGTTATCGCTTACTCCCCTAAACGCCAAGAGATGCTTTCATAGTACCTTATACCGAATGCTTATTACCAAGCTTCCCGGGCTTAATCAACCTCAAGCAGCGTCCCTCAAATCTCTCCTCGAGCCCTGATCATCCGCATATTGATATCCCAAACACCAGCGGCAACACACATTCCTAAAACATCTCATAGCAGTTTCCCGGTTCACAATCCAGAACATGAAATCCCGCCAGAATAGTCATGCCATCGATGATGCGTGGTACGATTATTCCGGTGAAGATATTGCCTGACGGCGAACCGGAAAAGGGCTGGGTGGGAGTTGAGAATGGGGAAGAGAAGGTGGAGCTTGATATTGTGGAGAGCGTTGTTGAGGGCGGAGGTGTTGTAGTAGAGTCAGATTTGAGGGAGATGAAGGTTGTGGAGGAGGTTTCTGGAGTGCTGGTGAGTGTCGGGGCAGTGAAAGGTTGGGAAGTCGTCGGATTTGCTAAGGATGGGAGGTGTTTGTCACAGCTAGAATGATTTTAGTAATGCGTTTCTAATTCGTTCAAAAGGGACAATGTACTAATAATCTGTTGCTGAACAGTCTTTGTCGATCCCGCAGGGGCAGGTGCAGCATTTGTAGTTGCCACCTCAGTCGGAGTCGGTATAGCAGCCATCTCATAACTAATTAGCATACTGTTTCCAAAGCCAAAGCAAAGCCCTTGCTATTGCAAGCGCTCCGCACGATCGAAGCCGCCGTAGTAACACTGCTGCCCCGCAAGATTGACCGATACATTTAAGCGACTGATATGAGCCAGGAACTAGTTTCGCGAGGCAGAAATCGGCGAGGAAAATGCAGCTTGAATAGGCGCAGCTGTTTCCGAGGTGCATTGCTGAGAATTAAAGACATTTTCGTGGCATGCGTCCTCGCAGCGTGGGTAATCTTCCCAGAAATTTTGGACGGTGTCGGCGTGAAGAGTTGGCAAGGCAGACAGGAGGGCAGGGAGCGCGAAAGGAAAAGGTGGCTGGGAAACTTCATGTCGAGCCTGTGTGAAAATAGAAGAACGAAAACTGGAAAATAGGGAAAGAAAAGAAGAAAGAAAGCTAGGCCTTATCATGTACACCAACGTCACGAGTCGCAATTCGATGAAGGTTGCCTCAAACCTGTGGAGGCTGGGGGCCTGGGGCTGTCAATGTCCAGTCGGATGACCGTACAACAAGAGTAGACCCTTTTGGACAGTGGCGACATGCTTGACAGGCAGCGATTAAAAGGGTCTCAAAAATTGAAGGATATAATTGGAAATGCGGGGAGAAAAGCAATGTTTGTGCGACGAGCGGTTTAGCTGGGCTAGGGCGGAGTCTGCCTCGACGACACAACTTTCAAAGAATGGATGACAAACGGAACCACCAGAGCTGTTATTCTCGCATAGTAAACTTTTGATAGGACAATGAATGATAATATTAGCATGAAACTGGCTTATTTTTAGCTGGAGATAAATTGTTTCTTTGGAATTTTGAAGGGAAATTGAGAAACATAACAACGCGCTGCCAAAGAATGCCGGAACCCCTTATCTATCCATCGCTAAATGAGAGAACCCCTTGCCCAAAACATACAGTACACTTGCTCATAATCATAAACGTCATAAATATACAGGTATTGTACAAGTACACCATCCAATAAACAAAGCGATTCTGCCCATCGGTCCACTTGTAGCGCGCACGAGAACACTTCTGCGTGATCAAACGGTAACAAAATTTGAGAAGTCAAATTCCGACTCGGGACTTTGTTTCGTGGTGTCTTCGAAGAAGGCCTCATCTTCGAAACTTCGTGGTGTCCAGCCTGTCATTTTTGTGGGGGTGTAGTCGGACGGAGGGAAAATGATTGGAACTTCTTGGTTGAAGGGAATATGCTCCATCAGTGCGGCCTCTGGTGGATCCAGGGATACGTTCTGCATTTCGCCGTGTGGATTGAATCGGATGTTCCACGTGTCTGGTGGATTGAACGATGTTTGCTCAATGGTGGTTTCCAGTGGATCGATCAAGATCTGTTGTAGAGGTTCCTGAGGGTCGAAGGGTACTTGCTCCGTAGCTTCTTTGGAGCTCTCAGACGACGTCAATGCGGGATCTTGTTGGTCAGTTGAAACTTGTCGCGCGACTTCCCCTGGGCTGGATGGAACTCCCTTGGCGAGCGCTGCTTCACCTAACGAGCGACAAGCACCGGTCGGCATCATATTCATGCGTTCTCGATATATGTATAGGGAAGGGTGTGCAAGTTGAGCCTAAAGTGACATCAGCGGAGTTTGGGCACAAAGAAAAAAACATGGAAATCAACTTACATTGAACAAAACAGCAGCTTGATTTATTCCCATTGACTCAGCTATGTACTTGAGTCTTCCTTTGAGGAATGTTCGTTGTGAGGGCGTTGAAAAATCAGAGGCTGCCGCCACGAACATCGGCCACATTGAAAAGACACCCGAAAGGCCTTTAGCTGAACTTTTGTCGTTAGACCCGCAAGCAAAATTCGAACGATCAGCCAAATAGATGTCGCTAAATTCGTTCAAGCCGAAGAAGCAAGGGACACTCGCGACAATGTCTTCAATGATGTGACTACAAACTCGAGAAGCGGTTGTATACTCCGGAGTTATCCTGTAGTCCTTCGGATATGCCAACCAAGCCACGCAACGTAGGATTGTTGTCCAGATAAGAAGCCGAGATGCTCGAGCCGTGTTGTATGTATATACCATCCAAAGCTCACCATATGAGTCCACTCTGCCGGGGTGATGGAATGACGAGGTGGTATCTTCGCCTTGGATATCGACCCATGATACCGTCTTGTATTCCCAGGACGGTGGCAGAGACTCCTGCCATTCAATGTACCTTTTGTCAAGGTCTTCAGCTTTTCGTAATACTTTCAGTACCGCCTCGATGTTGCTCGGTGAGCGGTTGATCTGAGTTGTCACCTTGTCGTTCTCTGCCCGTAGTTCTGCTGTCAGCAGGTTGAGACGGGCGAAGCGTTGCGTAAATTCATCATAAGCCTCGACGGCCATCCACCACTCGGGGCCGAACTCAACAGACTTTGAATTGGCAATGCAATTGATGGTCTGTTAATTATAAGTGTGTTTTCCGTAGCCAATATCGAAGTTACTAACCATGTGAGCTCTAACAGCTATGCCTAGATCACGACCAATACGTGTTTGAAACTGATTTTTGCCACGCGATTTGAGAAGGGCTACGGAGCCGTCGATATGGGAACCCCATCCTGTAGCATTTAAACGCGAAGCCGTCAGTTGCTAGTTATGTGTCAGTGATTTAAGCAATAGAATGATCTGAGGTCGACTACTGACCTCAAAGACGGATAGAAGTAAGACTGCGGCCAGCGTCGCATCGTCCGTGGATTTCTTGGGATTTTGTAAGGCGATGTTAATCTGCTTTAGAGCTTTGACGTAGAAAGCATCTGCTTTGGGAAGGAGAGATTTCGAATTCGGTCGACTTCCCAATGCAGCAAAGCCAACGGCAGCGAATGCAAGTATGAATGTTTGATCGGGCTTCGGCTTCTTGAGAAGTGGTATGAGGAAGTCGAGATAACCTCGCATGGTTCCTTCTTCAGGGATCAAAACAAAGTTCGACAGAAAGAAGCAGGCTGCCTGTTGGTCGATTGGAGTTGACAAATGCTGCAAAATGGATGCATGCTGGTCAATCTTATCTATTCTCGGTGCTGACAAGTCAGCGACGCTGCTGATGGAACTGTGGGGTGAATGCTTGAAAGACCGACGACTGCTTGTCGGAGAGATGCCGGAGTAATGAATCCAATCCGGAGAGGTCGTAGATGATCCTGAATATAATATCACGGCATTCTTGCTAGAGGGCTCGTCCAAGGCATCGTCTCGACTCAGCGTAGCACTCTGTTGGGGGTGTACTCGAGATGCCTTTTTCTTGATGGACTTGGTCTCATCGCGAAGGTTGAGATCAAATGCATCACGATAGCCTGGACAGACCCGCTTCGACTTCTGGCATCTCATACAGTGCGGCTTTGCTTCATCACACTATTCAATGTCAGCTATGTTTGCTCACGTGGCTCATGGGTGTTCGGGAGCTAGCCTTTATGCGACGCGACCTACACATGTAGCATCCCGTTGAGGGCTTTCCTGTGTTGACCATCGTTGCAGTCCAGTTTGTATGCCAGAGAATGTAAATGGATGATCTGGTTGGCGGTGTGTTTAATCAGGAAACTCGAAATGGAAGAGCTTGCGATACATGAATCAATACGCTTGAGAGACCACGATATATGTATTGCGGGCGTGCGAAGCAGGATTGCTCATTGCATCCAAAAGCAGACGGGCACTGCACAGCTCCTTAGCACATGTGTTTCATAAATGAGTGGGGAAAGCGCATTGCCAATCACAACTAGTCATGATTGTGGCTATGAGGCATTCTCAGATTTGACTTTTCTGAATCTCAGGGTTCCATGTCGGTAGCCGGCATCCGGGGTTTGATGGGCAGGGGTGATGCTACTTCAAAAGAAGGGTGGATGTCGCAGTACAGACTACCAAACCGTGAAGTTACAACTTGCGACCACACGAGACTTGGCCCATATTTCTCAATTCAGAAGGAAGTTGGAAACTCAGTTCGGTGACGGTGGAACGGAAGGAAAGGTATGGAAATGGAAGTTGTATTCCCCCGATCCGCCACGAAATAACGACACAGAATACTGGCAAGGCAGTCGAAATAGAAAATCGCAGGTCTAGACGAGGAATAAATCAAAACATGAGGTGAAACGAGAGACGACTCAGAATGGTCAATGCCCAACCCGCTGCATATCGGCCCGTGACGAATTCGCGCAGATCAGGCATCTCAATTCGGTCTTTGGATTGCGTTAGAAGAGGCGAGGATCATTATTGGCCGTGACCTTTCGGTAATTGGATAAACTCGAGGTCCCATTAGAAACGCACGCCCAACTACCAAGGGACAAAGCCTCTGTCACCTGTCACTGGGAATTCTGACAGGAGCACATCTTGAATAGTAGTACGACTTAGGCGGTAGGCAGTTGGGAGGTCCGGTTTGAGACGAAAAGAGTAAGACCTCAAGATAAGTGTGTGAGAGAGATATGAGTCGATCCCGAGGGGAAAAGCGTTGTGAAGGACAGATGTCGGGGAAACATTAGCCAGGTGTGATTTTAGCGGAATTAGGTTAATCTTAGCAGCTTTTGGCGATCACTTCTATCCAAAGGGCACGTGGTACGCGCTTAGTCATATGCGTTTGATGGCTTTGTTGATCGTATTCCGATTCGAAAGGCAAGTTCAAGCACCATCAACAGCACTACATTGGGCAATATCAGGCCGGATTTCGAGGTCAGCGTCAAGTTACTGCTCAAACCATCGAGCAGCGTTCCGTTCCATAAATGTCTGTGACCTCAATCTAAACAACTAAAACTCTCGGAGACTCTAAGGGGAGTATGTACTTCGTCTGCAAATAATCGTCGAAAACCCTCAGACTGCAAAATGGCCATTTCCCTGTCTACCTTCCCCATGCAGTGGGCAATGACCCAAAAATAAAAAATAAAAAATAAATAAAAAAGAGAGAGACCTACCCTAGCCCAGCTGAATTACTCGAGAGGAATTGTCTGAAACAGCGTACATGGCTTTTGCGACATGCAAAGACTCTTCACATGCTTTTTGAGCACAAAACGCTCTGGAAATCTCTAGTCTGTACATGGAATGGCAATAATCGTACCAAGAATACTTCTATTCTATGGTGCCCTCTCTTCAAACAGTAGGAGCCTACCAATCTAGGATAGAGGTGCTCTAAGCACACCATCTCGTCTATTCCTGGAATTTTCCAACACAAATTTAGTACAGGGTGACCTTGGGGTCTGTCAAACGTGCGAGTTTGACTTCCTCGTCGAAGCACTGCCGGCGATTATTTCTACTCGTCCGCTGTCCAGTGAGCAGCTCCCCGCTTCGATTTCCATACTACGATCACATTCTCCATAAGCAATGTGCAACACGCCACCTAGATCCTTCATCTCAATTATCAGATACTCCAAGTCAGTCGGGTGGAGGATGGGTTCCCTACATATTGGCCATAACAGAGGACAGGAGAATTGTTCGGGCGATTATGTTGGACATTCAAGCTTGGCTAAAGTGCAGACTTCCGCCTACTCTGTTAACTTTGCTCCTCGCCCTTGACGGTGTTGATCCGGGGATTGAACAGTTGACAAGGACGTAGTTCCTGCCTCCTGGCATAGTCGAGTGATTACGGCTCTTCCAATGCCGCTAATGATGTTTACAGAGTGGTGAAGGCTGGATCATCCCATTTACCAATCCGTTCACATGAGGTGCACTATCGTATTCCCCACCATCACCTCCCTTGCGTGGCCAGAGATCCAATCATGTCTCTCCAGATATCGCAATGCAGTTGAGTAACCATGGCGACTTCCCATGAAAAGGATTCAATGCTAGCACTTTCACTTAAAAAAGTGAGAATCGTCTCGTTCCGTCTCCCGAAGAAAACAACAGCAGCTTTTGCCGAGACTTTCAAGTCGTGCTGGCCCCGGAGGTATAAGCTGGCGACTCTGAGTTCACCCTAGGAGGGATATTCGACGGTGTATATGTCCTAGCGGCGGGACAAAGTCCTTCTAGTCGTTTGTCCTCGAATAACATGCCATCGATTCTCATCTTACGGATAGCACGGCGACGGTAGAGCCCATTCTGAAGCTTATGATTGTTCGGGAACAGCTTTGCGATACGATTAACAGAATTAAGACAATAAATGAAATGTTGTGAAGGGGCTCGCAAAGGCGAGATGAATATACCTAGTGACAAAGTGTCTTCTACTTTGAGCCTCGCAAGGTGCTGTTCTGTTTCAAAGAAGCATCCCAAGTTTATCTTGTCCGTTGAGGCATTGTTTCGTTTCAACAATTTTAAAAAGTAAATTTCGCGGTCTGCTCTTGAGTTATAATCGTGAAACGTTTCACGATTTCGACGTCGGTCTTCTTCGCATCGCAGGTTGTCCGTGCGGTTTATTTTCAGCAGATGCTCAATATCTGTCGCAATGACTACAACCTTTCTATTCTGCAGATCGATTGAAAGTAAGTACGATCGTTTGGTTGGTCCCAATACTCGAATCGAGGCCATGTTCCTAGCTCGTATTATAAGGGGGCGCAAAAGGTCGCGTCGCGTCGATGCGGCTGCATCATGGTCCGTCACCGGATATCCCCAACATGTTCGTGGCGGTAGTCCTACGCAACGGAAGGACTTTATTTTTTGTGTTTGAATTGTGTGACATCCGTTATTGAAGAGAATGGGAAGTTAGATATGTCCGAGCATTTATTTGCTGTTCGATAAAGCTCTAAAATCATGTATATATGGCATCGTCCAGTAAGCCAAGGTAATGTCCAACCATTCATCTCATCGCAATCTCTTCAAACCATTCAACATGCCTTCTTTCACTTTCACATTTGACGACCACGCCGTCGAGAAGCCTGCTCTGTGGAGCAACCCCAAGAAGATCTCGTTCGAAGATTACCTCGAGCTTACTGCTTGCGTGTTTGACTGGGGTGATAGCTATGATGCAAAGGTAACTACCCTAAGCAACTGGAGCCAGACTCTCGCCAATGCGATTGCAAACTCCAACTAGAACGCTCAATTTGCTAACTCTAACCACAGGACTGGGAACGTCTCCGCAAAATCCTCGCCCCAACCCTCCTCGTCGACTACACCGAAATCGGCAAAGGCCGCTGGGAAGCCATGTCATCCGCCGACTTCCTTAAGATGGTAACAGACGACGATTTCCTCGGCGACCCCTGCGTCAGGACTCAACACTTGCTCGGCGCCACACGCTGGGAGCGCATCTCCGACACCCAAGTCATCGGACACCACCAATTGCGCGCCGCCCACCAAGTCTATACTGCTCCTGATTTGAAGACAGTGAAGTTGAAGGGCCACAGCCATGCTACGAACGAGCATTATTATACGAAGGTTGATGGGGTGTGGAAGTTTGCCGGTCTGAAGCCGACGGTTAGGTGGAATGAACATGATTTTGAGCAGGTGTTTAAGGGGTCTTTCGTGCATTTGAGTGGGAGTGATTATGAGAATGGTAATAGGATATGAGGGATGTGATGTGCCATTAGTGTGATAGGATGAAGGCGTTTTCTTAGAGCCAATGGAAGAGATTTAAAGCTCATCGATGTGTTCCTACCATATCCATGCGACGTGAGACGTCTGTCAAGGAAACCGCTTGCTTCAAAGATGCGGGGGGAGAAACAATTCAGACCTAAATTGAACGGAAAGTATCTTGAGAAAATCATATCTCATAAGCCAGGCTTTCTCCACCCTGAATAACCCTCGCAACTTTTTAAGCAGCCATCATCATAGCGTCATGAAAATGTTCCCGCGTAAGCCGCAGCAAATCGGCGCTCCCACAAACCGTTCCGGAACATATTTCTTACATTCCCTTCTATCCGTCACTCCTAGGCACATATCCCCCCACCGCATCAAACTTTGGATCTTCACTAAACTCGGCTGATCAAGGATGTTTTAAATCGCAGTATAATTCCAATACTGTGCGGTCCCGGAGTCGGCTGCGACGCCGACGTACGTGGGCCGGAGAATGATCGATGTAAGAGCTTTCATCAGCGCATGGTGTTCGGCGCGGTATTTTTCGCAGAGGACGCCGTATGACCAGTTCAGGGTGATTGTGAGAGGTGCGAGGTTGCTGTATTGGAATGCTCATGATGTCACGGGGAGAACCGGCTCTCTATCGCTTTGTTCGAGGATGCCTTTTTAGCAGGCCGCTGCGTCGGGGAAGGTGGGAAAGCGCTGACTGAGTAGATTGTCAGCTAAGAGATCTTATTGGAGAATAGGGCACAGAGATTTCACTTACAACTATGCCCCTGTGGTGGTGGTGTCTTTATATGGCTCCCAGTCTGCAACTTGATGTGGGCACAGGCCGATCCGATGCACAATTATCAGTGGAGGCGCACAATCTATGACCAGTGAGTGGAAAGCAGTCAGAAGTATTGAGACTGACGGACCAAACAATGGGCAAGTGAGATCGAAGAGCGTAATCTCCAATCTCAATAAAGTTAGGCACAGAATTAAGTGAGAGCAGTGATCACAAGCGAGACTTACGGTCAGTCATCGGTAGTGGTTCAGAGTCAATGCCAAATTTTCAAGTGTTGATTTCATCCGAAGATCGATTCCCATCCCATTTCCTCCATAACATCCATCCAGAAGACCTCTTGGCCCAGATCAGCTCTTGCCCAAGTCTCCTGAATGAGTTGGAGTGCCTTGACTATCGGTTTCGCAGGCAATGAGAGCTGGAATTCTTGTAGCCTTGTTATCACAAATTGACGGGCTGAAGCGATATCGACTTCCCGATTGGTGATACTGCTGAAAATAGAGCTTGATGCTGTAGGCATAAAAGGAGATAGAGGGTCCGACATTGAAGCGGATGCGAATCGGAGCTCGCTGGCCGCTGTGATGATAACGATTGGTTGAAGGCAACGGGTCCCCGATGTTGGAGGAAGTTTCTCGAGAAGCGATGTGGTGTGCATGGCCAGGGAAATGAGGAAGTCATCTGGCGACTGGGAGGTTGGTATGGGGAGAAAGTCGAAGATTTGTTGACTGGGATTGGAGCTGGAGGATGATGATTGGAAGGTATTGTCGGTAAGCGGTACCCGTTTGAAGAGAATAGATGGGAATACTCTGTATATTTCGAGGAGAGCTGCACAGCGGTAGGCTTCCGCGAGAAATATGTATTGCTGAACAGGGGTGTTTTCGTCGCCAGCATCGACTAGACTTGATGCTGAGGGTGGTTCAAACGAAAGGAGTTCTTCTTCAAGTGCCTGTGCCTTTGACACTGCTTCAACCATAGCGATGGAGTCTTGTGGAAATTGCATGTCAAATCCAAGATCCAAGGAGAGAAAGTCCATCGAGGACGCATTCTGTGCACTTAATTTGCGGTAACTCCGGACAACACGGCCGACCTGAGCAAAGAGTCTCTGCACCTTGGGTGCTACACCAGTCCAAGGATGAGGGAAGACCTTTCCTTCCTCCTCGTTTGATGTAGATGCCTCGCTCACTGGAGTAATCGAATCTGCCACCTCGAGCCCGCCAAACCCAAATTCATCAATGTCATCCTCCACAAAGCCAGCAAGCATATCCCAATATAAGATGCATTGTTCGAAGAACTCGTTCTGACGTCGTGCTCTGCTTTCAATCTGGCCGACTTGCTGTTCCAGCCTGCGTCTATTTAAACGCTTCGCTGTCTTCAGATGCATTAATCCTAGGTCTTTCGGGTTGTGCCACGCTGTGGTTTGCCCGACAAGAAGTACGGTGAGAAGTGTTTTATCAAGATTTTCGGTCATTTCTCCCCTGCCTTGTTGGACTTGATAGAGGTATCTGTAAGTTTCTCGCTGCATCTGTATGCCAACCGGTGACATTCGAGGGAAATGGTTTGCTAGGTATGCGGCAGCCATACTTTGAATCGCATAGTATATTGGGGCAGATCCATCCCAGAGCTTCCCCACCGTAGAACGAAAGGGATTTAATGTCCCATCAAATGAAGAGAAGATTTGGCAAACATAGTTGAAATAGTACTCTACCAGCATCGTCGGTAAATGGAGAAGAAATTCAGGGACAGTTGATTGATGTAGTTGCTGACGAATAGCAGAGAGGCTATCAGTGAAGGTACCAGAATCCCGCCTTAAGTGTGTCGTGACTGGTGATGGCTGACTGCCAGGTGAGGTCGTGGCTGTAGCCTCGGGTTCTTCTAGAATAGCAATATCCTTGTCCTCATTAAGAGTTTCATGGTTCTCTTTCGAAAAACGTGGAGATCCCTCCACATCACGTGCGAATTGTTTTGACGGATAGGGTAGAGGACTATTTATGAGAGGCAGGAGCAGCTTTTCATGTTTGGTTGACCAAACGAGTGACTGAGTCTTGTAGCCTGGGCATTTGGCATGCCTCCGGTTACATTGACTGCATTCTGGCTTCGTTTCATCGCATTTCAACTGGAAAAGCGTCAGCACATCATCTCAGGCAGTGTGGTAAGGGATGGGCTACTCGTTTTGCCTTGCATCTCAAGCACCCTCCGCGTGATTTTGGGGCCCTTCGTGGATTTGGGGCAGGCACATCTTGCGCATTCCTTGTCGCCTCCATCGCCTGCCTCTTTTCTCCCAAATAGGTAGCGTTTTGCTTAGAGTGGTCAAAAGTGGGGTGTTTTCCAGATTGGACGCGATGAAGCTGTTTTAAAAGAAACTCAGGTTGCAACTAGGCCGTATATTCACGATATGAGTTCGCAATATGTCACAGCCAAAACTCTTCTGCGATTAAGTCTCTAGCGTAAGTTATTCTTGGTGGAATGGGAGTCAAGCTTGAAAGTGTCACCGCTTGAGATAAGTTGATCCGTAGGCGAATCTTCGTGTACGCCGGTGTGAGATTATTAATACCTCGTGAACCTGAGCTGTCCTGTCCAGCCAGCATTCTCTGTTGGATTTCGATACAGAAGATCTTTACATCAAGAACCTGAACAATGAATTTCACACACCAACGGATCTTCCTGGGAAGCCCGTTGCGTCCCTTTGCCTCTACCATTCTCCACCAATTTTATATCTGAATATCCTATCATTTATCCGTCCTCCAGTCTTCCGCCAAGTTTGCGCAACAGTCTGCAAAGTCATCAGCTTCTGATCCTCAAGTGGGCTCCTCAAGGCTTTCACTTACAGCATTCAACCAGACCCCATTGAGCATGGTAAAGATAAAGAGTCTCTCAATCGGATTTGTACCTCCCGGTCGTTCCTCGTGGTCGAGATGTCGATTGATGGGCCGATAGGCAGGCACGTTGTGGTAATCCCTTGGCCAGTTCTCTGGGTTCTCAACAGCGGGCTCTTGTCGAGGATTGACCGGTTCCGCCTCTATGCCGGTGAGATGAATCGTGTAGTCATTGAGGACTCGATGTAATTCCGTCGTCGTCGGATTACTTGTTGTTGTTACGGACATCGTGGTTGACAAGGTTTATGGCGACAGAATCTGAGCGTGTTGAAGACCAAATCTGAGGTCGAAAGAATATCGATCTGTCTTACAGGTGCATCATTCAGATGGGTTTGTTTCGTCGAAGTCAAATGAAACACATTCCGAGAGTCCCAGTGGAAGATCGTTGTGGGAGGGAAGCGCCGAGCGGGGTGATCATCCCCCACTTCCCGAGCCGGAACACCGGACAATGTCCAACGGAGTTACTGGGCAGTCAAAGCAGTTTGAATCGCAGCTCTTTCTATTTTCATAATCATGGTTTCTTACATTCGTCTTATCTAGACTATTCACAAACTCACAACTCATCTATCATACACCATGGCACCACTAACGCCCCTCACACCAGTCCATTTCTTCTCCCATGGCTCAACCATGATGTTGGGCGAAGAATCGCAATCAGCAACATACTGGAAGAAATGTGGTGACGCCGCTCTCGCAAATGGAATTGAACACGTTGTGATGATGGTACGTTCCCCCTCCCCTTCTCCAAAATCTCGACCTAAAATCAAATCAGGGAGCACACTGGGCCGCCCTCGGCGACGCAATAGAAGTCTCCGCAAACCCCAAGCCCAACAAATCACCCGTAGCATACGTGCATCCCTCCAAATACGAGCCCTACGTCCTGAATCCCGATCTTCCCATGGCTTCCCGCGTCTGCAACATCCTCAAATCCTCTGGCTTCAATGCAAGCCTCAATAACTCCTTCGACTGGATTCACGACACTTATCTCATTCTAATCCGCATGTTCCCCAACGGCTGTCCCCCAACTACAATAATATCCATGAACGCGCGATACGATCCACATTACCACATGAAAGTTGGCGCCTCCCTCCGTTCTCTCCGATCAGAAAAGATCCTCTTCATTGGAACCGGAGGCGCGGTGCATAACTTGTACCGGAATAAATGGGCACCCATGATGCGGTACAGGGATAATTTTGGGTTCTCTACACCGCCAGAGAAATGGGCGTTGGATTTTAGACAGGAATTTTCGGATGCTTTTATTTGTGCTGGCAGCAAGACGGTTGGGAAGACTGGCGGACCGGGTCTGAGGAGGAGAGCGACGGCCTTAATGAAGCTGCCGGGGTATAGGGAAGCGCATGGGACTGATGACCATTTCATGAGTGCGTTATTTGTCGCTGGACTTTGTGGAGGTTGGGAAGATGAAGGGATTAGAGGGGAGCTTGGAGCGGAGGATTGGGAGTTGACGAATATGTGTAATTCGCAGTTTACGTTGGGGGAGTGGCCGAAGGCGATTACTGCCTGAACTTGACATACCTATACCAGAGTATAGTTTTCTGATTCAGCACGTCTCTTTGAGCTTTTAACCAAGCATACATATTTGCCAGCATGTATAACCAAGCTCTCTCCTCGACCTTAGCCTAATCATTCTTGTTGTCGTTTCCTTTGTCGTTGTAACCTTATTCGTGAGAAAAGAGTCAACCAAGTGTGACCCAAATGAGAGAACATCATATCCTCTATGCCCTTCGCCAAATGTTGTCCTCTTCTCTCTTGTATTCGCGGTCACTAGAGCTGATAAATAACACAACAGGGATCGCAGAGCTTCCTTTTGAGAAGCTAAACCATCCACTTGACCAATACACTTCAGTTTCTTATTTATTTCGCAATTGTTGATAAATTAGTGCAGAAAAATTTGCAGAGATATCTATTTCATACATTTCTCACGCCCTTTCGAATGTTATCTCAACACCTACTTCCCCCTCCTAGCCAATTCCCACCCTTTCTTCCCCAAAACCCAACTCACATACCCCATCGCTGGCACCACAACACCAAACAAAATAACTCCACCGGTAATAATGCCCTGTTCAAAGAAGCCAATCGCTTCTCCTTTGCCTTGGCCCGTTGGTTTAAGTGGCTTCACGGCCAGTTTCCTAATATCTTTGGTTGATAATTGGTCTTTTTGGTTGAAAGACAAGATAGTGGAGGCTGGGTTATGGGATTTGGATTTGGATGAGAATGTGGGGCAAGAGATGAATTGAGGTCGTGGGAGCGAGAACATGTCTGTTGTGTATCGGTAGGGATAGGATGGGGCGTGGGTGAGCGGTGAGGCGGAACCAACTGTTGATTCATCGTCAGCTCGAGCTTCTAAACAAAAGAACTGAGAATATGGACCCGGACTGAAAGGAGCAAAAGGACCGACAGTAGCTTACCAAGGAGTTGCGTGGGGATCTGATTCACGAAAGTCATGTGACAGTCAAGATGCTGACTTATGAACTTCGCTGCTGATGGGTCGGCAAAGAAATATCCTGCTAGGAAAGTTTTCCTAAGTCTCAATATCAGCTTTTGTTCCGTTTTCGGATGGCGAGAGCAGACTTACGAAGTGTCCTGGGAAAATACCGCATCGGTGATACTACTGCATTGAACAATGGGAAGATAGAATCCGCTGACTTTCGTACTCGTTAAGCTACAAGATCTGTAGCCTATTATCAGCGTTCATCCACTCTGGAATATTAAGCTCCCACTTACCGATCCGAGATATCCGCGATCTTGAAGTCCGCTGATCCAAATGTGGACAATTGTCCCTTGGCTTCAGCCTCTTTGATGGCCTTAGCCGTCTCCATACTCGAATTTGACGAACTTGGTTTTACAGAGCCTCTAGATGAAAACAGCTGAGTGGCATATTTGGTGCACCCCTCAAAGAACTCCTTCTGAACCCACTCATTGACAACTACCAAGTCCGGCGCGTACGGACTAGTTCCTTGGAAACTAAACCTTGCCGTCACTATGGCTTTGGCTGCTGCTTCGATGTCTGCCGTACGGTCGACGATGGCGATAGTTCGAGAAGTATTGCTGGAGAGAAGTTCGTTTGTTTTTGAGACTGGGTTAGTTGAAGTTTGGTCAAGGAGGATATGTGATGGAAGTTCCAGGGTGGAGATGGATGAGGTCGTTATGACAAATGTGTCTTTGTCGAGGGCTTTGGTGAGAATGTCCTTGAGCAATTTGTCGACGCTCAAAGTGGTTTGCTCAAGCTAAAACGGGCTGTAAATATCAAATTCAGATAAGGTAGATAGTAACTTGCCTCAATCAAGACACAATTCCCTGCAGCAACTGCAGCGCAAATGGGACTCAACACAGAAAACAGCCTCGTATGGCTCGTCGGCCTCACCACTACCAAACCAACACCTATCCTCCTTCCAAGATTATCCTCTCCATTCGCCACAAGATATTCCCCTTTCAACTCTTTCTCAATATCCAGCCCATCATAAAAATGTCGCAAAGAATCCATAGTCATAAATAACTCCGCCTCGACTTCGGCACTCGTAGCACCTGTATCTTGTGAAATAGCGCCTGCCAATGCATCCGCATTTTCCGTGAGCGCTGAATGGAGACCCCGAAGTTCATTCTGCCGATATCGAATATTTGCTGTTCGGCCGTCTGTAATTGCTGCGCGGAGGCGCTGGACGATGGACTCTTGCGAAGCCATTTTGAATTTGGCCGTAGCTTGGTTGTTGACAGTGAGTATTGAAAAGAGATGCTCCAAACAATGTTGGAAGTCAGCTCACATAGGAAATCAAGCTGACAGGGTTGTTGCAGGGTTGAGCTTGGGAGCTCGTGCTTTCGGCCGTTCCAAATTGCTGTCTGAGCGTGGTGAATCGAGGTGGTAGTGGGGGCGGGGTTGTGGAGCCGAGTGGGGGGGGGGGAAACCGATCTCGCCGACTGCCTCTTCCCGCCGGAGTCAAGCATCCACTGTTACCCTTGCAGTCAGTCAAGAATTTGACAATTGCGTACATGGGTACCGTTAGTTTTCACTCTATTTTGAAAACTTAGTCCTCCTATTCAATCAGTTTTGACCGACCACTCCTACCACTCCGAAATCACACTCTTTTATCCAGCATCACCATCATGGCAGCAGAACACATGCCAACAGCAGAAGAGAAGGGCCTTCGACACCCAAATCGCTTCATCACTGACCACAACTCCTCTGGCGAAGCAATCTTCTCGACTAAAATCCCCGAGCCAATCCCCTTCACTCAAATCCCTAACGACGCCCAATTTGCTCTCTGCTACGCCACGAACCAATATCCAGTCGAACTCTCTAACGGCGCTGATATAAAAACCTACGAGCACTACCTCTCCAACCTCCCAGGTATCATCATCCCAGGCGGTACGGTACTTAGATATGTAGATATGAGACCCGGAGCCACAAGTCCGATGCATAGGACCGTATCGTTGGACTATGGCGTTGTATTAGAAGGGGAAGTCGAGCTTGTGTTGGATTCGGGGGAGAAGAGGTTGATGAAGAGGGGCGATTTGAGTATTCAGCGGGGAACGATTCATGAGTGGCGGAATACGAGTCAAACGGAGTGGGCAAGGATGTTGTATATTTTGCAGGAGGCGCATCCGCTTGAGATTGGGGGAAAGAAGTTGGGTGAGGATTATGGCGGTTTGCAATTGAAGAAATCGGGACATTGAGCTGAGTCCAATTACAGCCAGCATTAGAAATGGCAAATTCGCTGCATGTCGCTTATGGACAACGCCTTGACAAGCTTCACTTCCCTCCTCGACCCAACCAGTGAGAAACTGCAGGTATCGTTGCATGTTGCGCTTTAAGCGAGCTTCTTGACAGCCAAGCTAGAGTCTTTGCACTTCCATTTAATTACATCAAATTGAAGTAGGTATAATTCAAAATTCTAGTTAAAGAATACAGAGAAGTTGCTGAGCTAGCCTATTCAATCCTCCGAGCAGACGAGACATCCGGGACGCCAGTCCCCTCGACGACCTTCGCTCCCACAACCTCATAAATGGGAATATCAGCAAGCACATCAACAATATGATGCAAGGTAGGCAATGCGTCCCAATCCATCTTATCAAAAGTGACACTCGACTTCTGTGCCTTGGCCACACTGTGGACCGTAGACGGCACAACCTTCGATTCCTCTCCGTGTGGAACTACCACAGGGTATTCGCAGTCTGACTTCCCGCGTTCGCCGACGGCAGGCACATATCTGTACACTAGAATTCCATAATCGGATTCTCCACCAATCGTGCCTTGCTCGCTCTTATGGTCCACCGCTTCTAGACCCTCGAGATTGAAGTCGGCGAACTTGGCACCTTGCCATGAAGCTTGCATTCGATAGGATTTCTCGCGGCGATGAATGTCGATTGCGCAGTAGAGTTTTGGCATACCGAGTTCGTCTCGTCCAGTGACGATCGGGTCTGCCAGACTTTCGAACAGAATAGGCATGTAGGTGCCGTCGATTGTTGAGCCGTCTTTCTTCTTGTATTGAACTCCATGGATATAAAGTCCGAAGTGGTTGTATCCACCACCACCAAGCCATGACATCTTTCCTAGTGTGGTTGTCGAGAAGCTGGCATGAGCAACAGTGCCTGAAGATTTGAAAGTGAAGGATTCCGTGGGGAAGAGATTCTGCAAGAACGTCCTGGAGGTCTTGAACTTGATCGACGCTGTGACGAATGTTTGGTGTAGCGATGGCCGAGGGCGACCCCATACATCCTGCCTTGGGCCAGGTGACGGACCGAATGCTATGGGGGCTCTCCAGTACACTCTGGGGTTCTTCGCTCGCTGGAATTTCTTGAATTCATTTGTCGAATTGTCCCACTCATCATGGCCAAAATTATACGCAGTGTAAGCCATCACTGTTTTTTGAGTTAGTGAATGAAAAAGTATGCTGGAATTGAAGACCACCTACTGTCAATTTGAGGCTTGCCGTCAATAAAGTCCTTTCCAGCTTGCCGCGAAAATTCTTGAATCGCGTTTGCTCGCTGGTATCGAATTTTCTCATAAAGCTTCAAGCGCTCCGGGACCTCCTCCGGCGAGGTTCCGGACGGCAGGACGACCGCGAGTGTCGCAGCGTCTTCCATCGCAACTCCACCGCCTTGGCCTTGGTCTAGTCTAGTCAGTACCACAGCAGATTTGAACAAGGCCAGCCAACTTACGTGGTAAAAATGGATGTGCAGCGTCGCCCAGTAATGCCAACCTTCCCTTCACCCAGGTTGGTAATATTTCCATGTCAAGGAGCTTCCAGACTTTCAGACTTGTTGGATCAGCCTTACGGAAGAGGTCAAGCAGAGCGGGATCAAAGTTCTGATAGACCTTCAGGATCTGTTCTAACGAAGCTTCCTTGTTCCATTCTTCTATGTGTCAGCGAACCGGAACAAGGATGATATTTTGAATTTGCTCACCATCAGCTCCACCTTGTGACTCTTCTTCCGGATGAATGCACACAAAATTGAGAAGTTCATTGTCATCGCATGGATACATGACGACTCGACGATCATCTCCGTACCAAATAGCCAGCTCCCCATCGCGGTTGCACAGCGTGGCTACTTTGGGGTCTTCCAAAGCGACCTTTCGTGGAATCAGGAATCGGAAAGCAGCCTTCCCTGACGTGAAAAGCTTGGATGGCTGACCCGAAACGAATGTCCTTGTCTTGGAGTAGATTCCATCAGCTCCCAGGACCAGATCTGCCCTAATTTCTTCTCCATTTTCTAGCTTGATCGTAGCAGTCTCTGGGTCGACTTCCAGCACCTTGCTTGAGACGTGTAGGGCAGCAGGTTTGCCCTCTCCATTCTCAGACGTTGCCATTTCCTTCAACTTATTATGGAGCCGAACTCTGTGAACCAGCTGCCAAGGATGCTGCCACATCTTATTTGGCTCAGTCAACTCGAATTGTCTGGTCTGTACACCCTTTTCGTTATATTCGGCCAGTTTCTCCATTGTCACCCCTCCAACATTCTCGGCAATCAATCCGTATCGACGTAGGATGCCATTCGAATTTGGAGCCAAATGAATAGCTGCCCCGGTCTCGTTCGCAAATCGTGATTGTTCATAGATCTGAGAGGATCAGCAAGCTCATTTGATCGGGATTTGATGTTGATACTTACAGAAACATTGTGTCCATTTCTTCGCAGTCCGATGGCAGCGGTAAGCCCACCGATTCCAGCACCAACTATGCAGATATTGAGAGGAGGTGAGCCCACTCCATTCATCTGATCCTTGCTATTGCCATTAACACCATTTAAGGGAGCACTTGAACCATTGCCCATTGGGTTGTAGAATTTGGTGGCCATGATGCAGGGTGAGAAAGTCAAAAAGGTGGAAATAAAACTGGTAGGGAAAGTATGCTTCGCTGTAAAAACATGGATGCGTTCTACTCCAAGTAATAACTCTCGCAGACGAATAGCTCTCGGGACCGAAGGCACTTCCCCAACTGTAACTGCCCCACACCATTCTCATCGTTCATGCGGTCTTGCGCCTCCATACTGGCTCTTCGGCGAACCTTTCCGCTGGGATAATAGGGCGCCATTGACCGGTTAGTGGGGGAGAAAGCGTTGATGCGAAGTTGATGTGGGGGAAGAAAAGGAGCAACATAAATTGAGAGAACCGCTTAAGTAAGCAGCAGTGGGGATTGCGACACTTTGTGGAGATCCATGTTCGTCTCCAAAATCAACATCATACACAGAATCAACAATGTCATCTCCTCTCGTTGCTCTCATCACTGCCGGCTCAGCAGGCCTGGGCGCTGCGACAGCGAAACTGTTCGCGTCTTCAGGGATGCGTGTAGTGATAAATTACGCCTCAAACGCGTCACGCGCAGAGCAAGTCGTTCAGGAGCTCGAGAAGCTATCCCCAATACCCAAAGAAGCAGGAAGAAAAAACTTCAGCTCAATCCGAGCGGATATTTCCAAAAGGGATGACATTGTACATCTTGTTTCGGAAACGATGGCTGAGATGGGAAAATTGGACGTGGTCTTTTCCAATGGCGGCTGGACAATGATACGCAATTTTCAGGATTTGGATGACAATATGAATGAGGAGGATTGGGACAAGTGTTTCAACATGAATGTAAAGTCACATTTATGGCTGATGCATGCGGCGAGGAAGTGGTTAGATGAGAGTGAAGGGGTCTTCATCACTACCGCTAGTTTGGCAGGTGTCCGACCAAGCGGAAGCTCCCTGGTGCGATTTTTAGATCCCCTCAAGGAGACTAAGGCTGATAGGAACAGGCATACTCTGTGACCAAAGCAGCACAGATCCATCTAGTGAAAGGATTGGCTACAATTGCCAGCCCTCGAATCCGTGTCAACTCTGTCTCGCCTGGAATACTCCTCACGGTCAGCCTATCTTTTCATCTGTCACGTGCTTTGGTTTCCTCCTGCCCTGTGTTCAATTGCGGGCTAATTCATTGCAGGAATGGGGATTGCAATTCCCACAGGAGCGTTTGGATGCCTCGAAAGCCAAAACCCAGCTGAAGAAGTTTGCCGCAGTAGAGGTAGGTCTCCCACCCCCTTTTCCCTCATCTGCCGAATTTTCTTCGCAACAATGTCGTCCGTTCAGTTACTGGTGCTGATTTAGAAAAGGACGTCGCGGAACAAGTCTTGTGTTTTGTGAAGAGTCGGACGGTTACCGGTTCAAATGCTGTGATCGATGCCGGATGGTCTCTGTAGTTTTAGATATAAACACGCAAGCAATTCCACCCCTTTGAGAACCTGGCTGTTTGGCATGATGCGGATCGAGTTACCAACTTCAGCAGTCTGAAAGTCTCACTCATGCCATTAGGAGAGAATAAACCCAATATCTTGAGCGGCGAAATGTCCTCTACAAAGTTTACTTTCCACTCTCTGCCATTACGCATTGTTAATTCATCTCTCGTTGCCGATTCCTTTATTGCCGTCGATTTCGTTCCATGGTTCTATCTGACTCGAAGTTGTGGCAATCTACATCTTCTCCCTGCTCGCGTTTGAAATTTTGTATTTGCAGTTCGGAGACCTCGGGTCCTGTGCGGATTTTCCGCCTTGTTGTACTCCTTGATCCACCCCTTGTCCGGCAAGTCTCCTTTTGGATTGCCGCGGACCAATATCACTCACAAACTGACAGCATAAATGATACTTGCAACCAAACCATTGACAAAGACGATATGGGCCTCCCAGATCTCCAGAGGAGTCAAAGCAAAGTATCCCGAGTCATCATGGAAGTCAATGGCTCTGAGTTGGAGTACACGTGATCGGCAGAAAGATCTTGCGATGATGACCCCACCCGTAAGAGGAGGTCCGAAGTACCAACGATGAAAGAGTCACAAAACAGTCAAACACTCAACAAGTATAATTCAACAATTCAGTCCTTTCCCATTGTTTTGATCTCACCAAGCGATCATGATAGTACCAATTGCGCAACTCCTTGGCATTCTTGCCCTCCTAACCCTAGTAATTCTCTACCTTCAACCCCACCTCAAACACAAAAGTGGGGTCAAAACAAGCACGCGACCCTCACTCTCCACGGATTCAGGCATCGCAATTTCCGTTGCGGTATGCTCAGAGCATAGCTTCTCTAAACCTCAAGTCGATTCCATCACTCTGCTGGAGGGACTTGGTGTAGAAGGCGACGCCCACTGCGGGGTAACTGTCCAGCACCGATCACGATTGCACATCAGGCCTCCACCGCCAAATCTTAGACAAGTCCATCTCATCCAATCCGAACTCTTCAACGAATTCCAGTCAGCCTCTGGGCCAGACGGCAAACCCTATATCGTCAAGCCTGGGAATCTGGGTGAAAACATCACGACTTCAGGGCTAGATCTCCTAGCTCTCGGCGTTGGGGCGAAGCTCCACTTCATAAATCCAGGGGATGACGAGACGGTGGAAGGGAAGAATCATCCAGTGGTGACAGTTACGGGACTAAGGAACCCGTGCCTCCAGATTAGTAAATTCCACCCAGGGTTGCAGGAGCAGTGTTTAGCGCGGAATGAGAGGAGGGAGATTGTTGAGAGGAAGGCAGGGATTATGACCACTGTTGATGTTGGAGGATTGGTGAAAAAAGGGGCGAGGATTGCGGTTGAGAAGCCCGATGTTTATGTGGAGCTACCTTGTGTTTAAAATTGAATAGATGAGGAGCTGGAAAATTTTAGCATACTCATTTTTTAAGTTTACAGGAGTCAACTCTTGCCTTTCCGTTCTCCACCATCCACAATAGAATCTGTTTCTAGCTGCTCATATAAGTTGATCATTTGCCTTTTTCTAACTTTCCTTTCATAACCAGTGTCACAACAAATCCCACGTTGCAATAGAAGTCCAAGAAGTTCTCTGTCCCATCCCCAAGCTCTGGTCTCCCTCGTCACCTCCCATTCATCCACGCCATTCAAAACGATTTGCTCTGACACGATCGATGACTGCGACTACTGTCCAAACCACACTTCGCACGAAGATAAACAAGGACAAAGAGGACAACAGCAACAACGAGATTTTCAACGACAACAAGGCTACTAACAAGACTTGTAAGTCATAAATTATAACAGTCCTTTCACACAGCTGGACACTATTCACAAATTTATCTGGTCCAGCAGTCTACAAGGCCCCGTCAATAACACGAAAGACATGAGAGTACTCTGTCAGTGAGCTTGCCGTACTGCTGTTGCAATGCTCGATGACCTGATTTGAAACCGTTCAAACGCGTTAAATCGAAACTTTTTGGCTCTGTTCTACTAGATATGGTCAAACCTTCCTAACTCGTTTAGGAAAACGCAGTCGTTCAGACTAGTTGAGTGAATGTTCCCAACCCCTTTTTTTCTCTTCGGAAAAACTTCTTTACCAAACCCCGAATCTCCAATCCCCGCACCGAAACTTCTCCACACTATCCCGAAAGGCCCTTACGAGGTTACCCGCATCTCGGGCCAGAAATGTTCCGAGCAATTGTGTGGGGACCAAGGAGGGGACCGGAGTTGAGGGGTGGCAAATTACGGAGCTGCGGAATGTGGGTGTTTCCAAAAATTACCTAAAGCTCTAAGCTACCCCGCTCTCCGTAGTTGGAGACTTCGATCCGGCACGGAGTCTCGGTCGCGTTATTTCTTAAATCCCAAAGATAAAGGACCGAAGACCGAGATAATTTGATGTTTGAGATTGCGTTTGCGCTTTCCTGGATGCTGGAAGTTATGTTGTGTTGAGAAACATTAGGGGCTTTGAGTGGTGCGGGGCCAACAGTGGTTGTCAGAATTCTCCGCGCACCCCTAAAACTTAACCGAAAACACACCAAAAAACCCCCTCTTCGTGACTTTATAACTTTACAAATTTATATTATAAGAGTACGTAATATTTCATATATAAACTCTTTATACTTTATAAAACAGATTTTGTTAAGAATTCTTTTTAGAACCTATCTTTAAAAGAGTTATTTAAGAATATAAATTTCACTAATAAATTTGCAGTATAAAATTAACCATTTTACACTACTATTTGAAAAAGGGTCTTAATTTGAAATATGAACTGTACAGATTAAAGCTCATACTTATTCCTAATCTATTCTTCAATTTTAGAAGAAAATATCGATGGGATAATTTATTATAATATTATAAAGTAGCTGATAATGGGCAATTTTTGGTGCGTTTTTAGAGATTTTGGCTCGTGCGCGGAGAATTCTGACACCCACTGTTGGGGCCGTGGTGGGGGAAGCTTTCACGAGCTCGGCTTTCGTCCAGGACTCTAACTGAGAATCCAACACCTTCTCATAGAACTCAGAGACTCCTCGCATAACATTGAAACTCCGTGTCATCAGTTGTTTCCCATTTCGTGACTTAGATCCAAAGCTTCACAATGCCTCACACTCTACAGATCAGAGATCTCCGCGAAGTCCACACCGACCTTGAAAATGGCTTGATTTTCGAGAAAAACGTCTCCGTCCCGCTCAAAAACAGTGATCTCCCCGTCCGCTGCAATGTCTACCGTCCAATCTCGCCCGAAAATGGAAAATTCCCAGTCCTCGTCACATACGGTCCGTATGGGAAAGACATTCCTTATTCCACGTAAGAACTTACCCCGCTAGAGTCCAAAACTACGAGATGTTGGTTTTCTAGCTGATAAGAAAACAGATTCTTCGCCGGCTCCTTCTCAGAAGTAAACCCAGAACACAAATCCAAATACTCAGCCTGGGAAACACCCGACCCCGTGTACTGGACCGCCCTCGGCTACGCAATCGTGCGCGCCGACGAGCGCGGTCTTGGCCAATCGCCCGGTCTGCTCGACACCATGTCCCGCGGCACCAGCGAGTGTTTCTTCGACGTCGTCGAATGGGCTTCCTCTCAACCCTGGTCTTCCGGAAAGGTCGGCTTGCTCGGAATTTCTTACTACGCAGGCTCACAATGGCGAGTCGCTGCCCGACGACCAAAGGGGCTCGCTGCCATCATCCCGTGGGAAGGAATGTCTGATTATTATAGAGACAGGTGTAGACATGGTGGGATTCTGAGTAATAAATTTATTGGATTTTGGTGGAACCGTCAGGTTTTGGTGAATCAATATGGCAAAGCTGGACGGTCGAAGTTAACGTTTCCGCCTGATGGGCCGGGGGCGAGGGGACAGGAGGAGACGATTGAGGGGAGTTTGAGTGAGGAGGAATTGAGGGCGAATCGGAGGGATCAGACTGAGGATAATGTTGCGAATCGGTTTCGGGACGATGAGTATTATGCGAGCAAGGAGTTCAGGTTGGAGGACATTGAAGTTCCGGTCCTGAGTGTTGCGAATTGGGGTGGGATTTTGTTGCATTTGAGGGGGAATGTTGAGGGGTATACGTGGGCTGGTTCAAAGAATAAGTTTTTGAGATTCATTACTGGACGTCATGATTTACCATTCTACTATCATGAGGAAGTCGAGATTCAGAAGAGCTTTCTGGATGCGTTTTTGAAGGGTGAGGATAAAATTGGGTGGTCAGTGCCTGGGAAGGTTGCGCCTGTCACGTTGACGCTGAGGAAGGGGAACGTGGGTTTCAATAATGCGGAGGCGGAGAAAGCTTATGAGAAGAGAGAGGAGGAGGCTTGGCCAATTCCAAGAACGCAGTACACGAAGTTTTATTTGACTTCAGATTTGGGCCTCACTACCAGCCAACCCAGGTCGGCAGCAGCTAAGGTCTCGTATAAGGCCCTTGGCACTATGGAGAACCAACAGCTTGTTCAGTTCAAGACGCCAGCTTTTGAAATGGAAACGGAGATAACGGGTCATGTGGTGGCCCATCTCAATGTCTCTGTCACACCCGAAGTTGCTTCTGGTGACAAGGACATTGACCTGTTCCTCACTTTAAGACATATCGATCCCAGTGGAAAGGAGGTCCATTACACTGGGACGGCAGGTGATGGCGTGCCATTGACGAAGGGCTGGTTGAGAGTCAGCTTGCGAAAGGTGCATGACGAGAATCCGAAAAATCGACCGTACTTGCCGTACAGAGAATACTTCTCCAGCGATGTCCAGCCTGTTGTTCCGGAACAGGTGTATGGCGTTGACGTGGAAATCTGGCCTACCAATGTGGTTGTAGAAAAGGGTGGACATTTGATCTTGGAAGTTGCCTCTGGAGACACGCAGGGCTCAGGAATCTTCCAACATAATTCTGAAGTCGACAGGTGGGAATCTCCCGATCTATGGAAGACATGTGATACTAATGAATACCATAGACCGGCGTCAAAATTTGCGGGAATCAACAATATCCATTTCGGAGAGGAGTATGAGAACTACGTAACCCTACCAATTATCCCCTTAAAGTAGAAGATATATCACTACGCCAGACAAAGTCCCAAATTCTCCATACAAACGCCATTTCATCAATGCTTGCGGTGCTGTCACTTGACATTTGCTCTCTCTTGATTGATCTTCTCCACTCTGTCAAAGATACCCATCGTATGCTCCCACACAGTCTTCGACATGCCTTTGTTGCGATACTCCGTCAACAGCTTTCCCTTGCCTGTGACTTCACAATTCCAATTGAGGCTGTAGCCACCACCTCCAATTTGGCCGGTTCCACCTTGCATAACTTCCAATCCCTTTTGTGGAGGGACTCCCGCCGCGCCTGCCGCACCCTCAAACGGCTTCAAAGGCGGATAAATGCCACTGGTAGCCATAAACAGTTGCCGGGCACCAGTCTCATCCGCGCCCACAGTGAACGGGCTGATGATTGGCATCAGGACCTTCACACCAACTCGAGCCCAGAGTGGAAGTTCCCGCGCAACGCCAGTGTTGACAATTGATGGGAAGGAGTGGATGAATGTGGTGCCTGGTTGTCGCGAAGCATATTCCTCTACCATGAGGTCGTTCATCATAGTCGAATGGCCAGCACATTTTGGACCGGTAAACGTGTTCTTGAGCTCCAAGTCATTTAAATTGAGCGCACTTCCTTGTCCTGCGCCCAGAATGCTCAGTGAGCGGGAGAAATATGGAGGGGTTGTGCTCGCGGTTCGGAGGAGAGGTAGGAGGTTTGAGATGAATCGCATGCGGGAGTAGAAATTCAACGAGAATTTGCGATCGAGGCCTTCGGGGGACTCTAAATATCGGGTTGACAGATTAGTGAAGGTAGATAGCTTATACGGCTGTAGAATAGGGCGGGGTGTAACCTACCATCTCTGCCCCGCAGGTTCAGATTCCCTTGGCTCTGCACAAGCAGATTGATATGCTTCTCCTTCTTCATTATGTCCTTGCAAACGCGATCCACCTCTGCCAGCTCTGAAACATCTGCCTTTATGAATTCGACCTTTCCATCCTTATTCAATCCCTCGCATTCCTTGATGATTCGATCTGCGGCGCTTTGGTTGCGGCCGACGATGTAGACATGCGGTGAGATGGTGTTACGAACGAATGCTTTGGCTGTGTATTCTCCGATTCCTGATGTTGCACCAACTATAGGACCGTTAGCATGCGATCCATAGATGGGAATAGACAAGGCATACCGAAAAGAGCCACGAGACCAGGGCCCAGTTCCTTCAGTCGCGCGTTTGACGCGTGAACAATCTCAAGGGAAACCATGGGGAATGTGAAGCTGTATGATCCGAAATGTCTGCAAGTGCTGTATGTCAATTGATGTTGGTTAATTCGTGTAGAAAGTCTGATGCTTGATGAGCTTTGGTACTGTGAGCAGTGAACAAAGGGATTAGGTTCCGCCGTCAGCGGAGGAAACTCTGGAGACGCGTCAAACTCCTGCCTGCCGAGCCTGGATGCTCAACTCATCCACCTCTTGTTTTCCAGCGACGTCTGGAATCAAGGATTGCATTCGTCCGCAGTTTTAAATGTCGAGTCGAATTTGAGCTTCGAAAGACAAATGGCCTCCAGTCCGAAATGCAGCGCTGCGTTAATTGGGATACCAGTATCAATCGTTCCCTCCACCAGCTCCTAGCGATCAACAGACTCTTTTTCGACTAGCTCTACAGTAGTATCCTGGAAGCCTATTGCTCAATTAGAGCGACTAACCAAGGATGCTGTGTCTATCACTATAGTTATATTCGACTTTTTATTTCGCTCGTTCCGTTTTAGTCTCTGGGTGAGCTGCTGCTGCTTTTTACTTGAGCAGAGAGAGAGCATTTCTGAGCGCAGATACCGGAGTGCGGTCTGAGCTGCCTGGGAAGGCACTACAACCTCTGCCTATTAGATAAGAAAATCAAGCCACAGCCCACCTCAGTTTCAGCTCAGCTCGGCCTACTATCAGACTGCACTAAATTGATCAATCTAATACATCCGATCTATTTCCCCTCACCCTCAAGAACCTCTCCGATTGCAATCAAACCAGCCCAGGGTGAAGATTACGGCACTGAACTAGAATCATGGGGCTGAATTATTACTGGAAGCGGTTGGGAAAGTCTTGGGATTTCTCGCTAAGAGGCCGACGCGTGACTTTCGGCTTTTGGCTGAATGTCGTAATGGATAAGGTCTCAGAGCAAACCAGTTCCAAAACTGGTGTGGTTTGGACCCTTTCCCACTATTTTGATTGAACTTAGCTGACATCAATAGGGTGATAGAGAAAGGGAATATCAATATCGCCCGCTGAAGAACTCGAAGCACATTCGTGTGTTAGAACTAGCACCTGGTGGGCTCAACGATCCATTGCAGGGCAGGCTTATTCACAACCCGAGCATCCCAACCACCGAGGGGATCGACGTGCTGAATTGGTCCATGAAATATGACGCATTATCCTACACGTGGGAAGCTTTTCCATCCCGGGATAAGATGCATCGAATGCTATTGGATGAGGCATACTATCTCGACATTCGGCCAAACCTGGATGCTGCTCTAAGGCACTTACGCTCTCCCAATGTTCCTAGGACTCTTTGGGTCGATGCGATCTGCATCAATCAACAAGATACCGAGGAGAGAAATAGTCAGGTGGCAATAATGCTGGAAATATATGCTAGAGCAGAGAGTGTCAATATTTGGCTTGGTCCTGCAAAAGGAGATACCCCAATGGGAATGAATGTTCTAAGGCACCTTGCACAAAGCACACTAGACGATTCAGCGCCATGGGCTCGAACACTAGAAGCTGGTTCCCTCGCTGGACTCCGCGGAGTGATTCAACGAGAATGGTTTTCTCGGATTTGGGTGGTACAAGAGGCAGCTGTATCCCAGAAGGTGATCATGATGTGCGGCGAAGACAGCTTCCAATGGACAAATGATCCCATCCAGGTGCGGAAGTTCATAAGAAGGATCAAATATGTAGCTATCTCGCCGCAATGGGAACAAGCTGGCCTCTCAGAGGTCAACGTGGGCGGGTTCTTGCAGGTGTTGAATCTTCAGATGCAACACATTGAACGTCAACGGAACCAGACTTTCACGCATCCACCAGATATTTTGGATATTGCGTTTGAATTGCGCCATCGGGACGCTACAGACCGGCGAGATAAACTTTTTGCTATCATGGGACTGGTCGATCAAAGGAACGGGTCGACTTTCCAACCGGACTATACCGTAAATGTCGAAACGGTGTTTCAGCGGCTATTGGATTCGGTTGAAATATGAGAGATATATCCATGCTGACCAAATTCCTTTGCGGCTGATGCCGTTGTGGCGCTAAATGATGGTGGCCTGTCTGGTATTTCTGAACTTATGGTGTCGCATTTGTCATTTTGCAATTGGTGTATTTCGCAACGGCGTTTGCTGTTACTGTTGGCCATTTACAACCTGCGAAATCTAGATTGCAAGCTCTTTGGTATATTTTGTGATTATTTCGATATGAGTCGACTGCCAATCGGAAGAATTCCAGATTCATTTCTTCGATTGCTTCCCTCTACAGCCCATTTTCCCCCTTCGACGACATGTTCGAAGTACCTTTCAACATTTATCATAGAGACGCTTTCCAAGCAGATTTTGCTCTAAATTATATTCCTTAGCTCGGGGCTCTCTCGGTATAAGTCCTTGAATTGTTTGAGGTAACACTGACAAGTCCAGATTCTAAGAGTGTATGCCACGTGACTTTTGAGATCACGTCTATTTGGGAGCCACGGAAGTTGTCCTAGGTATCAGGGGCTATCATACGTACTTAACTGGAAGTTCTAGCCCACATACACTGGGTATTGAAGATTTTGGGTACTTTTTAGCGCGTAATCGTCAGAAATCTTATATGAAAATCCATCTTAATCTAGATGCGGAAGCCGGAGAAACCCTGGCTCCGAAATGCTTCTAGGTAGGCTGCATTTGTGCTGAATGTTCGCACCACCTCTAAGTCTGACTGTAAGTGCCTGGGCTTCAATGACATACGTTACATATCCCTTATCCCTATGATCGCTTCCACCAGCCTGGCCGCCATCCAATTCATCTAGTGACGCTACTTTCCCTCCTTAATTGCACAGTCAGGACGGAAGTACGCGAGGGTGCCCCCTCAGCCTGGTTGAGGCTCAACGTCAATGAACATTTGTCCCCTACTGGAGCGGGCAAAGCATGCTTGACAAGTACTACGAGCATTCACAGTCAACGCAGCCAAGATAGTCGATCCTCTCTTAATTTCAACAAAAGTTCTGGCACTGCTTAGCACCTGCATCAAGACTACGAGCAGAGCGATCATCAGGGATTTTTACAACGGAGCAGCCGTTGCAGAAGTCAAAGTGAAAAGACTCTTGTTAGATGTCGAGGCCTTTGCAGGGACCACTCTGATTCTAGAGAGAAAATTCCACCTTCTCGATCGCTCACTCAAATTGAGCGTTCTATACGTCAACTTTTTACGGAGCCTTTTCCGCGTTCCCAATTGATACGGTACCTACTCCACTTGTTCATAGAAAATCTTCCGCAACCAACAATCGAGCAAACTCGTCCTATCACCACAAGTATGCCTCCCATATCTCCTGTGATGGAGAGTATCCCACCCGTAAGAGAAGATATCAATCCTTCTGTCCTTGTCAGCGAGCAAAGGTCTACTTTGGACTACTATGAAGTATACCTGATATCCTGCCTTTTCCAATTACAGAGTACGAGTGAGCGATTAGGGCTTATGCATGTAGAAGGAGATTCTTTTCAACTTTGCGGTCGCTCAAACGGACTGAGGAATTTACGCGGCAAACATCTCTTGAACAAAAGCTGACAGCCCACTTCAGGTACACCATGCCGCGAAGGTAACAAGGACTACCACAAGCCAAATCTTCATGTCCAGACGGACACATCCAAAGTCCTTCGCATCATATGGGCAACCACCAAGGCGTCAAAGCCAAGAACCCTGAGCTCATTGCCGGTCCCACTCAGCTTTACGAATCGCTGACGCAATTCAATACCTCTCATCCGAAATCGAACTCTCACCGCACCGTAGCTTCGCAGCCTCGACATAGACATAGAGGTCATTCCGCTGCTCAGATGGATCCCATATCTCACGTCGAACCAGGAGCATGGCGGCTTGTTCAAGATCCTGCCCAATACGGACACCTATAATGTTCTAGAGGAACCCGTGATGTTCGTACTGAAGTTTTCACATATAATATCGCTCCTTAGGCAATTCGTATCACGAGCGATAAGGGCGATGGAACAATTATTACTTACGATGTTCATGCAAGGCGCATCACACGTTGGTCTCGTGATAGGTATTGGTATGCGAATATGTATTTGCCTTTCCTACCTTCCCTGCGAAGCAAGCCCTTGGTAAATAGATCGGGCGTCTTAGAAACCTCCACGACGTTCTGTATCCAGGAGAATACCGACGGATGTGTTCGTGGTCACCTTACAGCACCTTTTACTGTCCTTATGAGTGGCATTCTTTCGTCGATATTGGATTCTTGACTGAAGTGACTAAGGACTCATCACAAAACGAAAGGGGCTTCTATAATATCTACCTGGCAAAGAAGCAAATGTTCACGGATTATGGTTGGCCGGATAACTTTAACGGCGACGAGTTCATAACAGCTCGGTGGGAATTCGGTGCCAAAGTTGACCATGCAAGCTGACTTTTATAAGAAAGCAAAGGGCTAGGCTCTGCGCAAAAAACTCTCCTAGACCCATGACGCCTGAGCAATGGTCTGCACTTTTGGGGAAGAGTGCGGGCGAAGATGCTATTGAATGAATGCAATGCGGTATCGATCAGGATATAAGGTCGTTCTCTCAGTTCCAGCGGAAGCTGTCTACAGACCAAGCGGTGAATTCGAGAGAGCGATTCAGGATAGCATATTTCAGAAGGCGCTCGCGAAGATGTCAATTACTGAAACGAATCCAACGATTTTGATACCTACATCGGCGCAGTGTTGCATCTGATTTGATTTGATTTGATTATGACTATATAATCAAATCAAATCAACCAATCAGAATCAATAATCAAAATCAAATCAAATATATTTGATTATAATTAATTTACATAATTGATTTTTTACGTGTGGTAATGTGACGGCGCTGGTGCGGCATATATCGGCATTAGGAGTCGCCCTTATGTAGTAGAATAGTTGTCTATAAATTCTGGTGCCTTTTTGGCCAGTTGGCGCAGTGATCAAAGTGATTTACACCGCTCCCGTCACTTCGGGAAAGGGAGTTAGTCACGTCCGCCGGTAGCTAAGCTTAATGTAGCTTTAAGACTGAACTAGATAACGTTATTTCAATGCGCCCACCTGATAAGCCAATAGACAAGCTTGGAAATCAGAGGATTCTCGATACTTGGCGAAAAATTACTACTCTAGATATTTATAATATTTAATTAATAACTCAACACCCTAGTATATGCTTTTATTTTATAAGAGTTACAAATACAATATTTGAAGTCATATTTGGTTTATAATATTTATAACCAGAAGAATTACTAGAAGTCTTTTTTATAATTAAAAATTTAATATTGTGACTGTTCTAGCAGAATGTCACCTGACCCTGCGTCTGCCTACGCGACTCACTAGAATCTCGCCATCACGAAATTAAGTTTCTCCCATGACTCTGCATCTCTCGTCTTCCCCTCATTTTGAGTCTTCAGTACCCCGGCTTCATGTATTGTAGTTGTGAAGAAGTTCGTGACTGGCTTCATGAGTTTAGCAGAGTAGGAATAAAGCTATCTGCAATCCACCCTTTCGGCACCATTTGTTGATCATAATCGATGATCTTCCTGAACCCATCATTTTCTCCTTCGTTTTAGCTTTGTTTTTCGGGTACTATTGGCTGCAATGGCGATGAAAGATATTGATTGGCTTCAATATCCTACTTAATAACACTAGAGAGAAAAACCTACTGTTTACCTTTTCAAGCTCAGTTGTCAATAATCTCCCTATTCAGTAAATGAGCTTCCTACATCCGCTGCTTTCTGCCCCGCTTTAAGCTTTCAGGGTCCCGGCTTTCGCTAAGGTCACCTCCGGACATTCGGGATTTGTCGCCAACACCACAGCGAAAGGGAATATGCCGTTTGAACTGAGTTTTTTGGGCCTCAAATCTCTCGCACTATTAATAATTTTCTTAGATAATCAAACAAACATGCTGCATCTCTCGACTTTTCGTCATTTTCAGTAATCAATACCCCTGTGCGAGTCTTCAAGTGGAGGCACTTTCTAGGATCCTTCAGTGTGGCCTGGTGAACTCGGATATAGCCTCAAATCCTCGGATAGTTAATTTTTCCTTAATACCAACTTCGGAATTTGAGATGGATAGATTGGGACAATGACGCCCTAGTGTATGAATCATTTGAAACTTGATACTCATGACATAGATGGCTTGCGAAGTTATGGGATATATAAGGATCGTTATTTTCCTCGATGTCTTTTTCTCTTTATCACATCTTTAACACATCTCTATTACCTCAAACATCTTTCACAACAGCCAAACCCACAGTATCGAATTTCTACTACAACTTCTTCGTTCAAGAGACTTTTACCACTCCAAGCACAAAATACAAAATGGCAGCACCAAAGACAGCAACAATCCCTGAGCTTGTCGAGCGCAATAAGTATGTCTTCCCTCATTCTATCCGTTTCCTCCTTACGTGCCCTTCTATTCCAACATCCATATTCTAATAACGACCAGAGCACTTGCCTCGACTCACGAGCCCCTCCCAAGCTTTGCCGAAATGGGCGCAACGGCCATCGAGGCCCCCCAGACAATCATTGGTCAGTGTCTACAAGCCTCTTCCCCTATGCCCTCCCATGCCCTCCAATACCAACCTCTGTACACCAGCTAATACCTTGCCACAGTAACATGCGCCGATCCCCGCTGCGTCCCCGAGAAATTCTTCAACCTCCAACTCGCCGACGGCACGATCATCTTTCGCAATGTCGGCGGTCACGTGGGGCAGTCCATCAATGATATCCTCGCCCTGGACGGGTTCATGAAGATCAACGACATCGTCATCATCCACCACACTGATTGCGGAACCACTCACTTCAAAGACCCCGTTATCCGTGAGGGCCTGAAGGAGCGTCTCCCTGAACACGCTCAGGAGATTGACGGCATGGCGTTCGGCGCTATTGATAAGTAAGTTGCTCTTTCCTTTCGATCTTGCTGAAAGAGGATAGAAGGGTTGGAAGTGGTGGATGTGATCTGGATGATAGCTGACGGTTGGTGCGGCAGTCTTGCGCAGAGCGTCAGAGACGACATCGAGATCCTGAAAAAGAATCCGTTCATCAGAAAGGAATTGGCTGACAGAGCTGTGGGGTTTGTTTATGACCTCAAGAGCGGGCTCCTTACACCTGTCTCCGTATAGATCTCTCTCTTCAGCGCGAAGATCACTGGTGCGACCTATGAGACTGAGCGAAGCGAAACTGAACAGCTAGACAAAGGAGAGTAGAGATTGGGTAGAAGTAAAAATGCAATCAATTCGTTATAAGAATGAGCCTCTTCGCTAATAAATGTACACAAACTCGTCATTCTTCCTGTCCGTGAGGTCGAACGCGTGCCTTCCTAATCCCTCCTCTTCGTTTACATAACGATCTTCCATCGAGGTGTCAACAATCTTGGCATTCTTTCCATTGGCCACACGCTTTCTGCTCTGCCACTTATTCAAGATAATTAAATTCCCCACCTGTAATCCTACTACAGCCGCCAACGCAACGAAGATACTGAGAACGGCTTTGAGACCAGGTTTGTAATCTGGTGCGTCTCTTGCGTTGAATAACAGGGGACCGATAATATTGCCTGCTAATAATCCAGTGTTGTAGAGCGACATTATGATGGGTTTCTTCGTTGTCCCGGCTGTGTTGCCTACGATCCAGGATACAATCAAAGGGTTCGAGCCGAATAGGAAGGCGAGCAAATAATAGGTAGAGCAGCTTCTCTAGAACGCTGCAAGAGGTGAGCCATAAAGAAGATCATGAACTATTTATACCGTTTATGAAGATCATCTGCGTCTATTATGAGGCTAGTCTGCAGTGCAACTCGGAGCAACAGCCAGAGCGGTGATCGCTGCCAGGGCTTATGTGCATCTCGCTAGACAACATCATCGCGGGTGCGCTTATGAATGCGAACTACCTCGAGCGGCTGCCTAACTCCTCGCATGATACTGGTAAGCATCTCAGTGATGAACTTCGGGTGGACCGAGTCTCTAATCTCGATGGCCTGAGAGCCTGCTTTCGAGATAACTGGCTACGCTTCCTTTGGCGTGTCGACGTCCAATTGTACGAGAAGTTGTACGAGCGCTTCGCGGAAAGGGGAAACCGCCATCCTATCCCGGCTAATCGCCACGGCTGGGCCGGGGAAGCAACGCTGTAGTCGACCTTTCGTCTGTATGACAGAGTTAGTGGATGGCGAGAGTTCGAAGGATTCGAAAGAGAATTGCTCCGGCAGTTTGCGGCGATGAGCCCTACATTCTGGCCGCGGATATGAAATACAAGAACATCTATGAAATCATTATGTGAGCGCAGATTTCATCATTTTTGAATGGGAAATACCTCTCTTAATCATCGATGCCAGGGATGCTTCAACTTTTCCAGATACCAAGTCTCCAGATACGTCCCTCATCTCAAGCATCTTGCTCAGCATCTTACTGCAAACAGCCTATGTCCCACGCTCATCAGGGAAGATGTAAGCTTGAAACGACCTTAATGCCTCTTCGCACTGCTCTATCAAGGCAGACTCCTTTTCCAAAATCGTTGTCGTCCTTCTGAGGCAATTTTGGTGGGAGGAATATATGATTGATAATATAGTGCAAACTTTGGGAGAAATCCATGCCTCTGGATGCTCGGTTCAGATTCGCTCATTGCAAGAAAATCCATTCTGAACGACGCTATCCAAAGCGTCGGAGATCTCGGCACTATCCCTTCGGCAGTTTGTGTAACGCTTTTTAACTGGTAATGGGGTCTGACTTCTTAAATATATTCCTGTAACATATTTTGATAGAGGATTTAATGTTTTTGAAGGCTTTATAATTCCATTGCTTCAATATTGAGCAATTTGGTCTATATAAAGGGTATAAAATGGTTTAAAAATGGGTCAAAGTAAGTCATATATTAAAGTGTTACACAAACCGCCGAAGGGATAGGCTGCCAACTAACCCCAACGACGATCCTCCAATGCTAAGGCTCCCTGCTGGACATAGACTTACCTGCCTTCATGGTCCATATAATAAGTTGTGCTCTGGGCCGTCAGATAATGGCTGCGACAAAGATGTTTTATGACTGCGTCTTTTCAATTCCCGATGCCTACCGCGTGGTGGGCCAGCGCAATGGAAATCATAGATGGGCACAGCCACGAGGAGATCCGTCAGTCGAGTTATTTTGAGTGATTTATTATACTTTATTGAATATTGAGACAGATCAAAAGACTAGCTACATTATGAATTCCTAATAGTGCTCGCTCAAATATTGTGCCACCCAGAGACCTTTATAGTACATGGGAATTTTGAAGTCGCTCCAACTCGAATGGGTTGTCATCTGTCCGCCGTTGAACGAAGTCTTCTATTGCCCTGATATTAACGACTCTGTAATTCCTCCCTGCTAGGATGTTATACCTATTGTCTATAAGGTCACACAGGCGGATTAACTCCAAATTCAAATAGTTCTTTATTTCAATAAAGATTGGTTCCTAAGAGCCTTTGATACTGATCGAGCATAACTCGACCTTCTTCAGGGTGTGGGCGTGCTTGTGGAAGAACTGCAGTAAATGCAACGGACTTTGAAATTCTAATGAACCTAAGCTGAGAAACTGTAAACGGGGAAGAGTAAGGTACTCGAAGAAAGCTGCTGGCAGTGGGCTACCGAGACGGTCGGAATGCAAAACCAGCTCTTCTATTGCCAAAGTCGCAGACTGGATCAGCTCTAATATACTACGGTAGTCCACTTGTCCGGTGTCTACTATCTAAGGTAGTATTATTATCAGACGCCTTAATTTCCCAAACACACACGGATAAGGTAAGTGGGCCAAGGAGGAGAGTTCGTGAACGATCCCTATTAAGGCTGGAGCGTCCGAGCCAATGGATCCCAGATGCAGCTCTTCGATTCCCACGCCCGAGACATACAAGGCACTTGTGATCGCCCGGAACAGTCGCGGGCCGGTTCCAGTATACCCACGGTAGTCATGGATAAACCAATCTTGAAGATTTATGTCGATGATCAATCGTATTATGAGGGCCATGGGCAGGCTTACAAGTATTATGGGGTTGATCCCAACGAGGGATGTGTGGTTATTTCGAGACCTAATCAGTATATTGGCTTCGTTGGGAGTTTGGAAGAGTTGAGGATATGGATCATTACTTTTCGGGGTTTTATGGTTGCACATTCTTGATAGATTTGTTGGGACAGAATATAGGTATAAAGGGGGCTTTACCTTCTTTCAGTTAGATGACACTCGAAATTCTGACATTAGCCTCCTTCTCCAAGGGAGCCTCTATAACACTAGGTGAGATACAAATAGTCCCCCTTCAAACCTCGATCCCTCAGTCGATTTCAAGAGAGAAATGTGTCACGGGCTCCCTCAGAACCTGGAGACTGGGGAGAGTGCTCTACGTACTCTCCATGTTCCCAGCTCTGGAAGGGACTTTACCTCCTCTGTTGGGATTCTCTCATGGCAACCCGTATCTTGGCCCCAAGTACCCGGTCGTCGTCGACAAATAGATCGACAGCGAAAATCCGCTGGCCATACATTCTGTCTCAGCGATTTGTACGAAGTACCAGTAGATCGGCCCTTATCAACGGGTTCAACGCGGTGCCCACTCTCAGAGAGCGGTTGAAGTGTCTCCCAACATCTGCGAGCACTTTGTGCCCCCTACATTTGAAATTAAAATTGTCCCGTTTGTGCTCATTCGCCCGGATTTGAGGCTTGTAGAGAATGAAGATTTTGTCAAGGGCTTGTCGCTGTCAACAGAATTTTCGTCGATAGATTTTTCATCGTTAATGAATTCTCGAGACATATTCTCTAAAATACAGATGATTAAATGAAGCATGGACGCCGAAGCGCTTTGCAAGGCACAGGCCGTAGTTAAGGTTTCTCTTCCCAGCAAAGAGTGCAAGGAACGCCAAAGCTTCCTCGATAACCATCTTGGACTCAACTTCACCCAAGGTGATAAACATCGAAATTGGCGAGAAAAATGATCTAAACATACGACATGAATGAAGAGCTTTTGGGCTGTATACTGTTCACTAACCTATTTGGGGGGAGGGCCATGGAGGGAGCAATTGAAAGCTGATGCAAGTGCCTTCAATGACCTTGATTGTGTCGCAGTTATAACCCAATGGGGGCAGCACCCCATTAATAAGAAAGGAACTGAGATCTTGACGAGGAAGCTACAGGCTTTCATTGAATATTTCGCATTCGGATCTCGCGGAGCAAATTTAGAATGTGGTTCTTGATTTCCCACAGCTGAGGTAGAATTGCCGTTCATTCTAGCTTCTGCTGGCATACATTGGTGTATATTGCCTCAATTCCGATCGCCTTCTCTGAGACAGCAAAGGCTGTGCGGTGACTGGCTCTCACGAGAGCAACACTGCGAACACCAAGTCTCATCGGAACCGTTTCAACGCATCTCAGCATCCGGAATCCTTCTCGGGGCAAGCATTGTAGATCTTGCACTCGAAAGATAGTCTAAATGCCTCTCGGCCAAGGACTCAAAGTCATTCATTCCACTTCCTTCGTAGTTAGCCTCCCTGACAGCGAGATACATACTCTGCAAGCCATATGAGGCCGGCGTCCTTTTTAATCAGCCGAACAATGATAGAGTATTACCAACTGTACCATCTGATACACCTGAACAAGAAGAACGTTGCTTGATTCTCGAGGATGTCTCCAGCGATCTTGACTGGCAAGATTCTCATTGTTGACAAAGTTTTCGTCATCGATAGCTTTTTCGTCGTCAACGTGCCACCAAGTCTTCGGAAAAGCAGTGTTCAGTGAGTGGAAGTGTAAACTTGTGAGTGGAGGAAATTTGCTGTACAGTTGAGTACATTATATTCCTGTGCTTGGACGGACGAATATCGGATGCAATCCTCGTAATAGCTTCGTTCTCGAGTTTCTTCGTACTTCGCCATTCCTAGTTCTGCCTTCTTCGCAATTTATAGAGCGATACTGGTCGAGGCGAACGCCTACAACTGATTTGAGATGAATTTCAGCTGACGCAGGCGGGCGGTCCGCTTTGCTTGGTTCTTGAAAGATTTGCCCCGATTTTGAGGCCGGAATCTAGGTTCGCATTTTCGTCTTTTACAAGTTCAGCTTCGTCCGCTTTCGGATACGCTCGCCGTATTTGAACAGCAGAATTGGCACAGGGGCGAATATCAACGCAATAAATGCAAGTAAAGTGTTTCCCCATCCAAGTCCCTAGATACACCATATCAGCAAAATTTCTCCTTGAAAGGAGCAGAAATCAAACTTACCAGCGCAGCGTACATGCTCTCGCCCGCAAGTGGGAGGATAGCTCCCACAACAGCTCTACTCACTGTCGCAGCAGCGAGTGCAGACGCCGCGTAGACACCTGAAATTATCAGCTTTCCATCCTCGATACAATTTTGGAAGATCTGCTTACTGTAGAAATCAACAAGATACATTGAAATTGCCATAAAAATCATCATCAGCCCAACTCCAAACCACACCGTTCCGATAATAGGCATCATGAATTGAACATCCTTATCAGCGGACCATCCATACCACACCAATCCAATCGGAATCGCAAAAGCACCCGGGATCATAGCAGGGAGTCTGTATTCCGGTTTTCTCTCTCCATTCTTCGCCAAATGTACCATGATTCTATCAGTCGTATATCCCGTGATGACTGTGCCCAGGAAACATCCGACGCCAATCCCAATATACGACAAGCCAATCGTACCAGTAGTGAAGCCGTATCTGCCTTCGAAGACGGAGGGGAATGTGGTGAAGAGTAAGTAGAGGTAGCCGTATGTAATGCCCATGAATAAGGAGAGGATGGTTACGATTGGTGACATGAGAAGGAGCTTGAGGGGGCGGATGAGGGAGAGACGCAGGAATTCTGTGCGTGAGATGTCACGGTGGAGTTTTGAGCGGAGGTTGGTGTTTCCGGTTTCTTTGATGAGACGGGCTGTCTTGCGTTCTAGGATTGTGGGGGCGAATGTTTCGCGCATGAATAAGAATGTCACGACCTGGTCTTCTTATTAGGAGCTGGGCAATTTGAGAGAGGGAGACTTACCATCGTCACGCTTCCTAGCATGATGATGAGATAAAACACCCATCTCCATCCCATTGCTTGAACTAAGAAGCCACCTCCCACCGGACCTATAGCCGGTCCGATGACGGGTCCAAGAGTATAGAGAGACATAGGGAGTCCTCTCTCAACCTGGACGAAGAGGTCTCCCACAGTTCCGCCCCCAACTGTCTGGCCAGTGGCTCCGGCACATCCGGCCAAGAATCGGAAGACAATGAGACTGTCGAAACTGGGTGCAAGAGCACATCCGATAGTGAAACAGACGAATGCGATATTTGATCCCCAGTAAATGTATAGTCGCCCGTATATCTCGCTCAAAGGAGACAAGACGAGGGGCCCACATGCGACTGGATTATTGTCAGCGTTCCCATCCTCCCAATATGGAATTCCAGAAAGAAATACTCACATCCCAATACATATACAGAAACGACGAAAGAACTGAGCTGATGATTATAATTATTGAACTCCCTCTGCACCTGCATCACACCAGGGGTGAACATCGAGGAGGCTAGCGGAGTGACGAAGTTGATCAACGCAACAATCGCAACGTGATTCCATTTCTTCGTCTTAGTCCAATTCAATGGGTTCGCCGAGTCATTGTCCCCATCCCAGCCCACAATGTTCTCATCTTTCGCTTCCTCATGCACCTCCTCCTTCTCGTCCTTGTCCGCGATTAATGTCGGAACATCTGATGGCAGCACCACAGTTTCGACGTCCGAAACTCTTCCATTGGAATTGTCAGTCGTGTGGCTCTCATCTGAATATTTCGAGACGGACATTTTCTCAGAAGTGGCTGGATGTCTGTTTCCGTCGGGGATAGGTATAATAATAGCCCGGCGACACTGGTCGAACGCGTATTCGTGATCCTAGTCCACTCAATTGGTGAAGCCAGAAATCATCACCGACGACATCAATTCCTCTTCTTCCAACGCAAAATATTAGAGAAAAAACCAGATTGAAGAGAAAAGAAAACAATACGAAAAGAAAGAACAGCGCATCAAGGATAAGGGAATGGAGGAATTAATGTCGATCTCAAGTTTCAACCACTCTCATGTTGCGGTGAATGGTTGCCAATACATATTTTAGCGTGCTGCAGCAACATGAGCCGGCATTTCAGCCATTTTAACAATGTGTGTGGATCGCGGAGATGGACATCCTTTTATAGCAGGCAGTAGCCGCAGTCTAGGGGCCGCCGGATGAGGAAAGTGTGAAATTATTTATGACACCCCGCTGAGATTAAGAAGTGGGGATCGTGTTCAAGGGACGATTCGTGGCGGCGACGAAACAAAGTTTGGCCATGTGCGTTTAGCGATGAGATTAGCTGGCGAAAGAGCCTATGGGAAGGCGTTGTGGTGGGTTTTTTGGTTGGGTGTTCGTTTGCGACGCCTAAAATCCCCTGCAGGAGTTGGTGGTCAGGATTTGGACGGGTGTCGCGGAGAGAAAGAATTAAAGGGCCGATCCGTATTCTGTGGCACTTACAAGCCCTAAAATGGCTGAAAGCCTTCAACGGTTGAATCTTTGGATTGGTGCTGCGTCGTACTAAATTGGTGAATGTTACCCTGGAGATCCCTGAATGGTGAACTGCATGGGTAATTCGGGCGCTCGGCAGCGATTTGGACCAACAGATCAGAGTCGTGCCTCATGAAGATAATGAATTGTGACGCAACTCTCACACCGAATCACCGAAACAAAAGTTTCAAGTATCGACAGCAACATTGCTGACCATCTCAGCTATTTTGTCTTGCGGTACGGCTGCATGCCGAAGCTCAGTTGCCCGTCGTTCGTTCAATGTCATGCACCTGAAATGGCATAAAGTACAAGGTCGAGCACCCCCAGTCAGTGAATGAATGCCATTATTGTCGCTGTACAATTACTTCCGTCAAAAATGTTATGGGACCCCGTTCAGCACTTGCCCTGCGTTTTCTCTTTTGAAATCACCACCTCTCCCGAAGTTCCAAGTCGGTGCATCACTCCCATTCGGTCGACTGCCCCGTTGAAATCCAATCTCCATGCCCTCAATATCCACAACCGGTTTCACAACACACACATCCTCACTATACTTCTCCGAATACCACGTCTCGCAATACTTTTCCTTCTCAAAAAGTTCTGGAAACTGCTTCTGCATCATCAGTAGGGCTGTCTTTGATATTTGATCCACGCTGTGATTGTGTCGTAGCTTGAGGAAGTCCGGGCTGAGACGTTTGCGAAGCTGTTCTTGAATTTCGGGTGGATATTGGCCGGCTTTGAAGAGAAGGAGGTCGTATTGAAGAAGCGAGACTTTGCCATGCCACGACCCTCCTTTCGTGGTGCGGTGATAGAGACCGGTGAGTGCGGCGATAGCACCCATGCATCCCGTTCCATAGTCTGAGATGGGGAATGGAGGGACCATGGGTTCGTGGATGCCCATAAATTCGCCTTGCGCCCATGCTACGCCGCTGACCTGTGGGGCGATTCTCAATGAGTGTCAAATGCCAAAGGATATAGGACGAGACTTACACAATCCGCAATCTGCTGCCACCCAGCTCGGCTTGCCCACTTGCCTTCGTACCCAAAACAATTCTCATTCACATAGACGATCCCCTTTCCTCGTTTCATTCCCATTTCAGCCAATGCTTGAGCGCCGTAGCCCAATTTGTCAAGAGCACCTGGTCGGTATCCATCAACAACGATGTCGACATCTTGAAGTAGTGTTTCGAACATCTTCCGGCCGTCAGAAGACTTCAGGTCTAATTCGGTTGTATGTTTCCCCATATTTCCATCAACTTGGAAGAATGGCACATCACTGAGGTTTGGGCCTGTGACCTTGAGAACGTCGGCGCCATATTCGCATAAAATGCGGGCAATCGTGGGTCCAGCTATTATACGGCCTGCAAGATCTCGGAGTCAGTATTGCCTAACAAGGTAGAATTTGAAGTTGTGACAATGTTTCATGAGTCGTCTACTCTTAAGACAAGTCTAGAGAGTTAAAATCTCGCGAGACATCCGGAGTAGGAAATAATGCTCTGAGAAATAGGGGAATCCGACATAATTCGAGAACTTTGATGCCTTCTAGAATCCGAGGCTTCCTTGACGAGCTTGGAGGTAACGGGACTGACGGCGATTCGCTTTCGAGACAAGCGATAGTCCATGGAGGCTGGTTTGTATTTGAGCGTCCCTAGAATTCATCGTCAGTGCTGCTTGGTGAGAAAGGGGCAGTCACGTACATGCGGCGTGTTGATGAACTCTTCATGCTTTAATGCTTCGACACCAGCCTGCCTATGTTTTGCATTCAGATGTTCAAGCTCTTGAACTGTGAACCTTTTGACTGCTGGTTCGATGACTCCAACGATTTCGTCGTGGTCTTTCAAATCGGGCCTGAACGGTTCAAGGCCGATCATTTCCAACGTAGTGTTTGCTTCGAGCGAGCCATGAATGTGATAGTATCGACCAGGCTCCTTGGTCTCGTAGAGATTTGCAGACATGCGTCGATATGGATCTGACTGCGCTTGCAGCAAATCGGTATCTTAAGCCGAGGACATATTAGTATTCTACCAAATATGGATAGGTTGGCCATTGTACCTTTCAATTTCGCCCGCACCCCTTTATCGAGCTTTCCCAAACCACCCACAGTAGCCAGATACGACTGAAATAGAAAGGACGTTGCCTTCTCCAAATCTACCGTGACTTTACCATCTCGCTGTCCAGTTTTCAGTTCTGCAAGAGCACACACAATGCCTCCTTCTACGCCCTTGAGCGCCGAAGCTGTCTCAGTCTCCTTGAAAGGGATAGGGAAATATACCCGATCAAAATCCGACTTGAAGACGACATTTTCTTTGATATCTGCGAAGCTCAAGGGCAAACTAAGTTGCTCGGTTTGTTCGCAGAGGAGTTGAAAGATCCTCTCGGCTTCTCGAAGCGGAGAGTAAGACGAAAGCTCTCGGGTTGAGCCCATGATTATAAGGTGAAATATGTCCAACAAAGTATTTCAAAATCGTAAGAAGGCTGCAATTCAAAGAAGAACTAGGTACTTACCCGACGACTTACCACATGAGACGGCGGTCCGGAAGTAACTTGCTCATGTCAATCCGCATAGAGTGCAGAAGCCGATGGGTATAATCAATTGAAGACGCGTTGCTTCCCACGCCGGATGTTGCACCTTGCTTTCATCTCGTCGCGACTTCGCGTGAAGCTTGTCGTCGGATGCTGGCCGTCGCGTGTTTTGGAGTAAAAGGCCCCGCATGACGGAAGCAAAACACGGCACCAATTCCCGCCGCTCTCCATTCCCCTTTCACACCCCACTTTCTCCAGCATCGACTGCAGCCACCCACCCAACTGCAGGATGGCGCAGCCAACGATTCGACCATACTTTGTTCGGCGACAGTGTGGTCTTGCCGCTCTTATTGATGGGACGATGGTGGGGTACATAGGGTCTGAACACAGCCGTGTAGTTCGATAGTCAGCCAGATAAATACAGCCAGACTGTACGAGAAACAACATACGAAAGGTATACAGCTATTGGGCACCTCGCACGGTTTGAGAACGAAGCAGAGAGCATAAAAGGAGCTTCTCGTTACCCGCAGAGGGCATCGCAGAACTCTATGAATACACACGATCAAAACAACAAGATGGAGAATGGGAATATGAACGGCAATGCGGCATCCCCCAAATTCGACCCTCACTTCACTCAGCATGTCATCAAATCCATAGGCCCAAAGTGCACCCCTCGAATGAGATCAGTGATGAGCAGCTTGATCCAGCATATACACGACTTCGCGCGCGAGAACGAGCTCACAGTGGACGAATGGATGGAAGGCGTCAACTTGCTGAATTGGGCAGGGAAGATGAGCGATGACAAAAGGAATGAGGGACAGTTGGTATGCGACGTTATTGGGCTTGAGTCGTAAGTCAATTGGCCTCAATGTTAGGATGCAAGATCTGATTGTTGGCGATTTCAGGCTTGTCGACGAAATTACATTCAAGAAGGCCGCAGATGCAAAAGATGCTGCCACTGCGAGTGCCATCCTTGGACCTTTCTTCCGCCACGATGCCCCCATACTCGAGAACGAAGCTTCTGTTGTCCACGGTGTTGACGACGGGGAGATCACATATATGCATGGAATTGTTTCAGACCTCAAGACAAAGAAACCAATTGCTGGCGCTTGGGTTGATATGTGGCAAGCTTCAACGAACGGATTGTATGAACAGCAGGACAAGAATCAGGTCGATTGCAATTTGAGGGGGAAGTTCAAGACTGATGAGAACGGACGCTATGCTTTCTATTGCCTACGGCCGACTCCATACCCAGTTCCTGACGATGGTAAGCATTTCATCTTCTGGGAGAAGATTTGTTGTTAACAGGCATTAGGTCCCGCTGGGAAACTCTTGCAATTGCTGGACAGACATCCATACCGACCTGCACACATCCATTTGATCGTAAGTTCCAACCCTCATCCTGCGTTCATAGACCATGTCTAACTTCAAACTACAGGTTCAACGCGAAGGGTACAAACCAGTGACAACACAAATCTTTGACAGCATAGACAAGTACCTTGACAACGATTCAGTGTTTGCTGTGAAGGACTCTCTTGTCGTTGATTTCAAGCCCTTGAAGGGCAACTCCAAGGCCACTTTGGAGTTAGAATACCCAATCTTCCTCATGCCCTCTGCATAAGCAATTTTGGATAGCGCATGATTTAGAGATATCTTGGAATGATTTATGTCACGTAACGAATACCTATCGTTTATGCAAGACGATAATGAGCGACCTCCAGGCTTGGTAACAGCAACAGCAACAGGGTCCATTCCGAATAGGGGTTGAATTCTCGACTAATTCTCACGTGACTGACGCTGTTTTGTGTCCCACATCCGACGCGTCGGATAATGCACCCAGCGAGGCCATTTTTGAGACTCCACAGGCTCTTCAACGTCAGTCTAATCGTCCCTCACGTGAGAAGTTAAAGAACAGGTCTGTCGTTCCTGAGGTTTCGGCAGAGGTTCCTAATTCATGACAGAGAGACAAAAAATGCCGTTCGCCACGATTAACGACAAGTCCCTTTTCTACACTGATGACGCCCAAAAGGACGGCTCGTCCTCGAAGATCACAACAGTCTTCGTTCACGGTCTCGGATCGTCGTCATGCTTTTACAAGACTATCATCCCACATTTGCAATCAGTAACTCGATGCATTGCTCTCGATACGCCTGGGTCCGGCCTGTCTGAAATTGGGAAATCAGAACAAAGCATACTGTCGATTTCATCTGATGCCATCGCACTTCTTGATCATCTCAAAATTGATGGCAAAACAGTGATAGTTGGTCACTCCATGGGAGGTATCGTTGCGAGTGAAATCGCTGCAACATATCCGGATTGGGTGAGTGGTGTTGTTTTGATTGGACCTGTGAATCCCCAGCCTCAAATAGCAAGTGTCTTTGAGCGAAGAATTGAGACTGTGAAGAAAGGTGAGTACATATTGTCTGCATTTATAGATCTTCCTCGCAATATCTTTGGGACGCTCACTCACTGTTTTCTCAGATGGATTAGAAGGTCTGGCTGGAACCATCCCCACGGCAGCTTCTGGAAAGAATTCAACGCCCTTACATCACGCCTTTATCCGAAGCCTGATTCTTGGAACCTCTCCTGAAGGATACATGTCTTTATGTCGAGTCATCTCCACCGCAAAGCAACCCAAGTACGAAGCCATCACAGCACCTCTCGTTATCCTGGCAGGGAAAGATGACAAGACAGCACCCTTGGAAGCAAGTGAAGCGATCCTGAAAAACTACGGGACGAGTCAAAACAGCAAAAGCATACAGAAGCTTTCCGGAGTTGGCCATTGGCACTGTGTTGAAGCTCCTGAGGAGGTGGGACGACATATTGAGCAGTTTTTGAAAACTCTTTCATAGATTCCAAATATGTTACATATACAAAACTCGATCTTCCCCGAAACAGCAACTTTCCTTGGTCATTTAGATTTCTATAGGGAGTGAAGCTTCGAACTCATTGTCTGTCGGCGGAAGGCTTTTCCCCATTTCAAGAAAATGACCATGCCAATTATAGTGAATCCAACAGCGAGTGCCATCAAAGTCAGGACAGGTGGGATGAAACCGTTCTTGACAGCCCAGTCATTGAAGAAGAAGATCATTCCGAACTGTTGATGTCAGCTTGGTTCATGTTTCTCGGTTCTTGGTTTCATACCCCGAAAGTGTTCTTGACGATAGTAGCAGAAACCATTATCTGTCCCGGGATGTGTTTGTAACAATCTATTGCATACTATTCCTTATGTTTAGCTGACGCGGAGTACGGCGAGGGAGGAGATACTGACCGAGATCACGATCGCCGGGATGGAGACGACTTCAATACCAACAAAACCGTATCCAACGACGACGATAGCTTGCCAAGGCCAATGGCGTTGATATCCGACGGCAGTAACCTGCGGATCGTCAGCAATCTCTTCAACAACCTCGTTAGAATCTCAACTTACGACCATGCCAATGAGGCAAATCGCAATATACGGCACCAAAGACAGCAATCTCATTTCCGCCTCTCTCACACCCTTGTTCCTCACCGTTGCCTGCATACTGACCCAATCACTGAATGGTCCAGCAGTCAATAACCCAATCGCACCGCCAACCACGAACGCGAAATTAACGAATCCAACTTGAGCAGGAGAGAAGAGATATGGCGGCGCAGCGAAGACTTGCGACTGCGTCAAATTGAGAGCAAGGAGACAATTGGCCGCAAAGCCCATTGAGAGAGCAGCCCAAAGAATAATGGGGAAGGTGAAGACCTGGACAGGCGCCACAACATCTCGGAGAAACAAATTGTTGCCTTCGTACTCGAATTTCTGGATCACTGAAAACTGAGCCTTGCTTGGTCGTCCAGTATGGAGATGTTGGTACAAAGGTCGGTGAATGATATCGATTGAGCCCCTTTGAGAGCTAGGCAGAGATTTCTGGATAGATTCATTTGATGCTGGCGCTTTAGGGGTTGTGTGGATCTCTGCCAGGACGTTTATTCCTTCAGATTTCGCTTCTAGATCTTTCGTGGTTTCGGTGCTTGAGCTGGTTTCTGAGAAATGGCTTGTTTCGCGACGGAAGCGAGTTTCCGGGAACATGAAGACTATCATTATGAGGTTGAGCTATTCGCTGTTAGGTTGTACGATTTTGGAGTAGGAGGAGGGGTGCTCACAGCCTGTGCGATTGTGCAAACCCAGAAGAACCATCGCCACGAGATATGAGCTGCGATGTTGCCGGAGATGATGGGTCCGATAAAAGTTCCCATGAAATATGCCCAACTATTACTTGATCAGTATGCGGTTCTTTACTTTGGATGGAAGTGACTAACAAATAAAGTCCCATCCAGACACCCCTCTGATGCAGAAACATCACATCAGATATCACCATCGGCATAATCGACTCATTGGCAGCAGCTCCTAGGCCTCCGATAGCTCTCGCCCCCAAGAAACTGGCATAGCTGGCAACTCTTGCCTGCCAGATATTTGCAGCAATGCAGATCAAACCACATATCAAGATCGTAGGGCGTCTGCCAAAGATGTTGGCAAATGGCACAATGATGAAGTTGGCGTATCCGAGAACCATGGCTGCTGCTCCGAACTACATCTCTCAGCTTGGGGTTTTAATGGATGGGGAGAGAGTGGCATACCAGCATATTGACCTGTGAAATCGTCTTATGGAATTCTTGGATGAAGATTGGCGTCAAGGGAGCAATTGAGAGTGGCGTGAGAACGGAGATGAAGACGAAGATTGCTTGGTTGATGATTACGATGGATTTCCATGTTGGACTCCAGTTCTGCACCTTCAAGTTAGGAAGCGAGGGGTATAAGGGGAGAATTTGGACTCACAAGCGGATCATCGGGATCATTGCTGGGCTCTGGCACCAGGACTAGCTTGTCTACGCTGCCTGAATGTTCTGAGAGGTTGCCGTCGGAATAGAGAAGGACTTCTGTCCCTGGGATAGTTTCCAGTTCTCTTGTGATCGCCATATTGTTTTCTTTTCGCACGGTATGCACAAAGGGCACCAAAAAATAATTTAAGATTGGTCAAAAGCTTTTTGATGCTTTCAAGTTTTCTGGGCAGACCTCTCACTTATACCCCTTTATCGCTCTGTTCCTCTCTACCATCTACAACGTCCAAAGTTGTAGACTCAGTCTGTTCGCTCCTCTTCTCACACTGGCTTGTTATCATCAGTGAGTATTACCACCAGGTATACGCGACAGGGGAAGGAATGGAACATGTTACAGTTGCACGGTCAAAGGGGGCTTCGGCGGGCTTCAGATCGTAGTATCCAGATCGCAACGGCAATTCTCTCTCCGGAACTTCTCACTCAAAACTAACAATCTTCAAAGAAGGTTGTCAAATGTGAAAGTGAAAGAAGGCATGTTGAATGGTTTGCAGAGATTGCGATGAGATGAATGGTTGGATTGAATGGACATTACTTTGGCTCACTCGACGATGCTATATATCCATGAATTTAGAGCTTTATCGGACAGCAAATAAATGCTCGGACAATTCAAACACAGAAACAAAGTCTTTTCATTGCGTCGGACTACCGCCACGGACATGTTGGGGATATCCGGTGACTGACGAGCCGGGAACATGGCCTCGATTCATGTATTGGGACCAATCAAATGATCGTACTTACTTTCAATCGATCTGCGGAATAGAATGTTGTAGTCATTGCGACAGATATTAGTGTCTGCTGAAAATAAACCGCACGGACAAACTTCCACCCAAAAAATTTTTCGAAAAGAATTGTTCGCATCGCATGGCCTGGTAAAAAGGGCATGGGTTGAAACGAGAGTCGGATTATATTCGTCTGATGTTCTGTCGAAACAATTTTGTCTTGTCAGACGCTCGGATTCTTTGCGAGATGTCAAATATCGGTATTGAAGCGGAGAAGTACGACACATTTATTTGATTGGTAAGAATAGGAGGATGTTGGGAATTGGAGAGATGTGGTTTCATGAGAAGGATGTTTCATGTCTTGCCACTGAGAGGCGCTGGATCGATGGCAACGCGGCGGATCATAAGGAGGGTTCAATCACTCATACCGGGCCGAAATATAACATCTCAACCTTTAATTTCGAAAGCTAACTTATCGCAAAGAAATCTCGCGAAGCTCGAAGAATCCGAAGTTGTGTTGTAATTAGGTTGTCGATTCTTCCGAGAGAGTTGACCTGAAGGCTTGGCCTAAAGGGAAAGACTTGCGCTGTCATCACTACAGGTTTTCAGCGCCATGATACGTTGAGAACTCACGATCGGGAGACGTGAGGCGTGGAAATTAAGTTGTTAGATCATCTGAAGTTAAGTTCAACACGGTGAAGTTAATAGCTTCCCTGTAAAGGCATGCTGAATCGTCGATTGAGTTCAAAGAGATAACACGACGGAGGATTCCCCGTGAAGTATCCTATAATGTCTATGATGCCCATAATTTGACGAGTTCCTTTCGCTGTAAGCCGTAAGCATGGAACGTGACTTGAATGAAAATAAGCGCCCTAACATATGCATACCGCGATTTGCACGAGCTGGAAGACGCAATGGGAGATCTTCGAAAAGTTCGAGATATTCTGCTTTTTAAATGTCATACTGTTACACTGACAGTTCATACAATTCGCCCCCTTCGCCCCCAAAGCTCCACAGTGGACTTTTCTAGCTGACATCCCTAACAAACTCATAACTTCGTAGCGCGGACCAGCCGTTTTTGATATCTCAGAACAGCAACAAACTATATCTCTGCCCGAACTTCCTGTTACGTCATTGGTTCCTTTCATCCATCCCTCCGTAGCCCCCCTCTCTTGGAGCTTCTCTCGGAGCATTCATCCAGTTGCTCGTCCTGGGTGGTCGTCTGGGCTCGTAGTACCCGTAATCCGGCTTCTTGACTTTGAACGCATAAAGGAGAAGTTCCGAGTCGCCCGTGTCGATGGGTTGGCCCACAATCTCGGAATTGAGCTTCAAATCCTGAATAGCTTGCTGAACCTGCTCTCGCGAAGCTCGTGATCTCATCGATCCACCATCATCCCAGTTCTGTGCCTCGAGAGTCTGGCTGATGCTCATCCTCATCTTCACATCGATATCTTCGAACAGGCTCTCCTCATCTTCTTGCTTCTCTGATGAGCGAGAATAATCACCGGGTCCTGTGCAGCCGTCAGGCACGTGGAACTTCAAATCAATGCGACCAACGGCGTAGACGAACACGACTATGATTTCGAGCATGAAGCCAGTCGTGTAGAAGGTTGTCTTGCTGTCGATCAAACCAGGTGCGTCGATTGGGAAGACCCATGCTGCGCCGATGAGGCGGATGAGTGCACCGACAGTCAGCGTGAATGACGCGTAGAGTAACAAGATGACTTTGTATCTGAACCTTCCTGCTCCGAATTTCTCCATAGGCGTGGGGGAAGGAATGGAGGATGCAAGTCCGACAACAAAAATTGGGAACATGCATAGGAATAAGTTGTAGGAGCCTCCAAAGAAGAGTAGGTGATGGGACGTGTTCAACGTCTTGGGGTTCAGTGTGAAGAAGCTTACGGTCAGAGAGATGATGTTCCAGACGATGATCATTGGGACTGAGACCAGTAGTGCGAAGAAGAACTTGGACACGATTGGGTTCCAGCCAAAGTGAGGGTGGATGGCACGTAGGATTCGCTGGGTGAAGATGACGTTCACAGCAAAAAGCACAACGACGCTGCAGAATCGTTAGCCAAGAAGGCCATAAGTGGAAGCCTTTCACTTACCCAGCGTTCTCAAAAATCTCAGCAGCAAGAACAATGCTGTTGTTCTTCGGTCGGAAAGCCCAGACGATTCTCATGGTACAAGTCACCGTCCTGACCATACAGAAATCGAAGACCATATCTGATAAATGGAATTTATGTCCTCTCTTCCCGTTGATTTCGTGGATTGTGAAGTGAGTGGCTGCACCGATGAGGAAAAGAACTAAGAAGACTGCCGTGACTGGAACATCGAGACCCTTGGTGGGGATCCCACCCAATATCGCGGCCTCTGGCGAGAACGGCCCAACCTTAGGCTGGGTCCGGTCAACAGTGACATGAATACTACTCGGAGCAGGTGTCGACAAATCGGCCAAGGCACTTCCTGTTGCTGAGACTCGAGCCACGCCTCCCGATTGTGACATTAATGTTGAGCTTTCTGCTTTCCCCGAGGTCATCACAGATAGAACACTCGGGGCTTCAGTTGCTGAGGAAGCGGAGGCCGGTTGCTGAGCCTTTGAAGAACTTGATGATTCTCTCGTTGATTCACGCAACGATGAAGATTCAATGACTGTCGAAGAAATTAACGGTGCCGCTGGTATCGGCGTCAGCGTTGGTGTCGATGTTATGATGACTGAGGACATAGTTGCTGCCGCCGGTTCTGGCGCCGAAGATTGAACGATTATTGAAGAAACCGACTCCCCTGGTCGTAAGGAAGAGGAATGGATCGTACTAGATATCGCTGCCGGCGTTGAGATTATGGTCTCGAAAATGGTAGTCGTCGCTAGAGCCGTCGGCGCTGCCGTTGCCAAAGAGGAAGACTTGTTCCCCATCTCGAGATACTTTCAAAAATTTGCTCTCGTCTCCACTCTAAATTATTCTTTCTAGATTAAAAGGATTATGGGTATAGGAATGTGAAAGATGAGATATGCCCAGCATTTTCCTTTCAGAAGATGGAAACCGGATAGGCCTCCTCCATAGATCGCTGTGGGGATTCTCTCAGGCTCGCAAAAATCTGTGACAGCTTCTTGCACAACTTTGTGAAGGCTCGCATGGGAAGCTAAATCGATGACGCTAAACCTAAATTGGATCTCCAGATATAGTCGCAAATGCAAGGAATTTTAGCAGGGGACGTATTCGTATATGGAGTTTCTCTAGACGAAAGCTTAACCGCTTATCTGAGTGCCTGCATTACGTGGTGACTAGGATGCTTCTATTCTGCATCTGACGTGACGTTTGGTGCGAGGCTCAAGAGTGTACTGTGAAACGAGAAGCCACCTTGTGGTAAGAGCCGCTTGACCAATAAGTTCCTCCAGGTCGGTGGGCGAACTAAATCCGTACTTCTTGAAACCAGACTCGGATCCAAACTCAAGGAATCTACTCCATTGGGGGCAGAATCAGAGAGCCTTTGAGTCTGTAAATCTTCTAAAATTGTACTTCCAATGCCAATATGCCATCCGGGGTTGTCAATTGTGTGGTTTGAGGGCTTCCAGGAACGACGAGAAGCCGAGGAAGTCTTCTCTGTTATTTCATGGACTTCATAATTTTGACCGTAACTCGTGACGCAAATGGAATACGTAAGCGAAGAACATGATAGTTGCAAAAACACAAGAATACTATCGTCAACCTCAAATAATCCGAACAGTTACTGAGGATTTAAGGCTAGAGGCGAGTTTCTTGGCGGGAACGGACAAGTGGGGTAGTCGAGCGTCGACTGAGGAGATTATTGCGGACATACATCGCCTCCTTGAAGTTGAACTGCCAAATTCACTGGATTCTTGGAGTCAGATGTCGTTGCTAGGTCCATCTTAGATTTTCTAACCGAGGCAGATTCGTTCAGTCCTGAAATAGTCTGTCATCAGCCCTTCTCTGGGCAAACTACAGCGGTTATCTGCAGATATGAATATTTCAGTGGGCACTTAGCATTCAAAATAACCTCGTACTGCCCCTGTCAAAGCCAATGAGACAGTGCTTTAGGTGAACATTGCTGTACCACGGGAAAGAGTAGCACCTTGTCTGGTTGTCTTTCCAGTCAATGAACCGATGAAAAGATGCTTTCATTGGTAGCGGGCCGCAGATTTCGACATTCGCAAAGAACAAGTAAGAGAAACCGTATTAGATCGAAGCCTTCAGATACAGGCAATAATTGGCACTGGCAGTTGTGAAGTGTTCGAGAACATGGCGTCGATGTCAAAGGTCGCTTCAGACGCAAGCGCGTTTACAAGGGCTACGCGGGCACTAAGCTAGAGTTCACCGCCTTGAATGACAAGTCACATACGCAAGGCCTTTCGAATGTTGGTGAGTTTGAAAAGTTTAATTTTCACATCCAAAAATCTCCAAAACACCCGCGAAACAGAATCTGAAGTCCATCCTCGCGTTCAATGGCTCGCCATGCGACCTCTCTTCATTCTGACATGTGTCCATGAACCAGAACAGCGAGCTGCAGCGAACGAGGGATTTTGAATTGCGTCGTCCGTGGCCGCTACCGATTCACGATCAGGGGCCACGGTCCCTATCAAGATTCGCACGGACATCGCTTCGCATCGGACGTGCAGAAGAATGGAGGAATGTTTTGTTTCTTCTATACAAGTGTGGTCTTGTATTGCACGCCGATTAATCATACCTTCTGGATTGTTTGGAACAAGGGTGTCCTCGGCCTCTGAGCAGATTCGATTTTGCACTTGATAGCTGATCTACGAGCGTGAACCCTCGTCTCACATTCTTCGGACTTTACCCGATAAGTCTGGATCTGTACATCTTATTTCCATTTAAAAGATAAGACCTGAAGAGCCTCCGAAATTTGGGACACTAGTCTGTCTTGAGGGAGGCGATGCGACTATCATTATCAGTATTGGGATGCCATGAGAGGCAAGCTTCTCACAGTCACGCATCAGGGGTCCAACTTTAGAGCTATTCCGATGATTTGGACCTAAACTTGTAACTCAGACGATTCCAACATGACTGAAGTCAATACGAGCCCCATCCGGAACGGATGCTTCATTGTACCTGACCACGCTGTTTGATTTATATATGAGTGATAGTACTTCAGCTTCTTATGAAAAGCCAAACTTCCCCAACAGCGCCTTCATCCGTTGTTTTTATATACCAGGACTTTTAATTATTGGTTTTTGTTTACTCAGTGGCTGGGACCAACACACCTTCAACATGGATGTCATTCTCTTTGGTGACCAGACGGTCGATTGCGAGACTTTCTTGAAGAAAACCTTGCGTCGAAAAGGTTGCCCATTACTTTCATCATTCTTAGAGCAGGTCACTACTCTATTACAAAACGAGATCTCATCCCTGCCGTCGGGATCACGTCGACATCTTCCCGCTTTCTCCAACGTTGCGGAGTTCGTTGAGCGATACTATGCGGAATCGAAACCCGATGTTGCAGTAGAAAGTACAATCACTTGCCTGGCGCAGTTGACACACTTTATTGGGTATGTTGCCTGCATCCCTAGAGAATCCTGCTAAACTCAAGTGTTAGATTCTTCGAGGAGCGTCCTCATGAATATCTTCAACTTTCTCAAACACAGGTCTTGGGAGTCTGTACAGGCCTTCTTGCTGCATCAGCTGTTGCGTCATGCAATACACTCACTTCCTTGATACCCCTTGCTGTTCAAACAGTTCGGATTGCTTTTCGACTTGGCCTGAGGGTGGCCACAGTTGGACGCCATCTACAGTCACCATTAGATCAGGGGCAGACTTGGTCGACCATCGTGCTAGGACTAGGCAGTGAAGCTGCAGAGGTCGCCTTGAAGGACTTCAATGACGAGCAGGTGAGCGATGATTTTTCATCTGCGAATTCCTATCTCACATATCCAGGGACTGTCAAATTCGAGCAGGCTCTACGTCAGCGCCATTGGTGCCATGTCAGTTACTATTAGTGGACCCCCTTCTCTGAGGAATCAACTCTTCGAACAGTCTGCTGCCTTCCAGATGGTGCAGCGAAAAGAGATTACGATTCGAGGACCGTATCATGCCGTCCATCTTTACGACGACTCGGACATCGAAAGGATTCTCAGCCCGGAAATTTCGTCTTTCCTTGACAACTACTCTTCAATCCATCCACTCGTTGGCCTGTCAGATGTTGCCTCCCCGGGTTCTACGCTTGAGTTGTTCCGAAGCTCGCTCCTTGAGATACTAGCTCGTCAGGTGCAGTGGGAAACAATGGCCAAACGATGCGTTTCCGACGTTCGATCTTCAGCGCAGTCCGCTGTTAGGGTTCTCGCCATGGGCCCTACTGCCTTGGCAAACAGTCTAGTATCATCGCTGAAGGTTGGTGGAGGTCTCAAACTGTCATTGGAGGATTATGTCTCATGGTCTTCTCATAACACGATCCCGAGAAACACCAGTGGGTACATGAAAGACTCCAAGATCGCTATCATTGGCATGGCCGGACGATTTCCAAATGCCGCTGATCATGAAGCATTTTGGAAGTTGTTGGAGCAGGGTCTTGATGTCCATCGAGAGGTTTGCATTCCAACCTCATTTCTACGTGACATTAATTGACCCAAAATGTAGATTCCCGAGGACAGATTCGATGCCCAGGCACATACTGATGTAACTGGAAAAGGCAAGAACATGACTCACACCCCATACGGTTGCTTTATAGACCAGCCGGGGCTATTTGATCCTCGTTTCTTCAACATGTCGCCTCGAGAAGCTACACAAACCGATCCGATGCAACGTCTTGCCCTGTCAACAGCATATGAGGCAATGGAGATGGCTGGTTTTGTCAGAGATCGCACTCCTACAACGCAGGCAAGCCGCATCGCAACGTTTTATGGTCAAACTAGCGATGATTGGCGTGAGATCAATGCTGCCCAGGATATCGATACATACTTCGTAAGTCTGCCAGGTTCTGTTCACACGCGACCATTCTAATCAGTTATAGATCACGGGAGGAGTGAGAGCCTTCGGCCCCGGTCGAATCAACTACCATTTTGGATTTTCAGGTCCCTCATTCTCTGTTGATACTGCATGTTCCAGCAGTATGGCGGCTATCCAACTTGCATGCACATCGTTGCGAGCAGGAGACTGCGATACCGTATTTACCGGCGGAATGAATGTCTTGACGAATCCCGACATTTTCTCAGGTCTATCCAAAGGACAATTTCTTTCCAAGACCGGATCTTGCAAGACCTACGATGACGGTGCCGATGGCTACTGCCGTGGTGACGGTGTAGTCACTCTGATTCTGAAGCGACTTGATGATGCTGTCGCTGAGAAGGATCCTATTCTTGGTGTTATCGCTGGCATTGCAACAAACCACAGTGCTGAAGCGGTCTCGATCACACATCCTCACGTCGGCGCGCAGAAGTTCCTGTTCCAGAAGGTTATGGATGAGTCGTCTGTTGACGTTCGTTCGGTCCAATACGTTGAAATGCACGGCACCGGCACTCAAGCAGGCGATGGTGTGGAGATGTCTTCCGTGTCGTCTATCTTTGCTCCAAGCGATAAACTGAAGCGCCGCAATGACCAACCCCTCTTTGTCGGATCCGTCAAGTCTAACATTGGACACGGAGAAGCGGTCTCAGGAGCTTGTGCTTTGGTCAAGGTGATGATGATGTTCCAGAAGAACATGATACCGCCTCACTGTGGTATCAAAAGCAAAATCAACCAGGGTTTCCCCAAAGACTTGAAAGAAAGAAACCTTCAGATTGCATTCAAACCGACGCCCTTCCCGAGACCCGTCGACGCGCCTCGCTATGTGTTCATGAACAATTTCAGCGCTGCTGGAGGCAACACTGCAACGCTCCTCGAGGATGCTCCCAAGCAAGCGCCTTTGATTGAAGACCCTCGATCGACACATATTGTTGTAGTATCAGCCAAATCTTTATCGTCATTCAAGCAAAATATCCAGCGAATACTGTCATGGGCAAAGGAGCAACCCGATTCAAAGCTGCCTAGTCTAGCATACACGACAACGGCTAGAAGATCCCACTACCAATACCGTGTCGCGATTGAAGCCAAGGACATGCAAGGTGTTCGGGGGTATTTGAATGCTCTTAGTGGGGTTTCTCGTGCTCCCGTCTCTAGCACGAAGCCCTCTATCGCTTTCGCTTTCACTGGACAAGGTTCTCATTATCTTGGGATGGGACAAAAGCTATTCGAATACGTCGAACAGTTTCGTCGCGACATTGAAGACTTCGACCAAATCGCTCGTGGTCAGGGATTTCCATCTTTCATCGGGCTCATCGATGGTACCACTACCGACTTGGCCCATGTGTCACCAGTCGCAACACAATTGGCGATCACTTGCAGTGAAATCGCATTGGCTCAACTCTGGGAATCTTGGGGTATTGTGCCATCTGTGGTCGTTGGCCACTCACTGGGTGAATATGCAGCCCTTCACATCGCTGGTGTCCTGTCAATCCTGGACACCATTTGTCTTGTCGGAAGACGCGCCCAACTGCTAGTCTCGACTTGTGCTGTTGGCACTCACGGCATGTTAGCTGTGCGAGCAAAGTTTTCGAGCATAGCCCAATTACTATCTGGTATTTCCGTTGAAAAGGCATGTCTCAATGGACCGGAAGAAATGGTTCTCTCCGGGACTTCGGTGAACATTGACCGGCTGAAGGATACTTTCACGGCGCATGGATTGAAGAGTACGAAGTTGAGCGTTCCCTATGCTTTCCACTCATCCCAAGTCGACCCGATCCTAGAAGCATTCAAAGCGTCGGCCAAGTCCGCCATTTTCAATCGCCCCCAAATTCCTATCATCTCAACATTGTTGGGCAAGGTGGTGTCGGAGGCAGGAGTTTTCAACGGCGAGTACTTAGCTCGACACTGTCGGGAAAGTGTTAACTTCTTGGGTGGATTGAATGAAGCATTGGACAGAGAGGTTATCGATGAAAAGACTGTCTGGCTCGAGGTTGGACCTCACCCCGTCTGTTTGAACATGATAAAGTCCATTATCGGGAAAGAGGTTACTGCAGTCCCAACCCTGAACCGAAACGAAGATGCTTGGAAAACCACCGCTACCAGTTTATCAACACTTTTCAACGCCGGCCTAGATATCGATTGGTCTGGATATCACCATGGCTTTGCCGATTCACATGAGGTTCTATCTTTGCCATCATACGCATTTGATGAGAAGGTCTACTGGATCGACTACAAGGAGAACTGGTGCTTGACGAAGGGCGAAAGACCACAAGCTACTGCTGTCAAGAAGGGCTTTTCGACAACAACCGTTCAGAGAATTATCAAGGAAAAGATCGAGTCAAGCTCCGCTGTGGTCGTTGGAGAGTCAGATCTTGCTGAACCTCTCTTGCGCGCAGCGATTGAGGGCCATTTGGTCAACGGTGTTGGACTTTGTCCTTCTTCGATCTATGCTGATATGGCATTGACCTTGTGCGACTACGCTTACAAGGGAGCTACAGGCACCCCTGAAGTTCACATGAATGTCGGAAATATGGAGGTCATCAAGCCTCTCGTCTTGAATGTAGGTAACGGCTCCGAAAAGCAAATTCTGCAGATCGAGACCAAGGTAAACTTCGCTCAAGCGCGAGCAGTCGTCACATATCGGAGCGTCACTGATGGCAATTTGGTTGACCATGCTCAATGCGATGTCACGTTCGAAGACTCGACATCGTGGACGAAAGAATGGGAGCGCCGGAAGTTCCTTGTCCAAGGTCGAGTTGACAAGTTGAAGGCTGGTGGAAAGGGAATCCACCTCATTCACCGAGGGCTCGCCTATAAGCTCTTTGCCGCGCTCGTGCAATACGACGACAAATATCGTGGCATGGAGGAAGTCATTCTTTCCAGCGAAGGCCTTGAAGCAACTTCACGTGTGTCCTTCCAAGCAAACAAGAAGGATGGGAACTTCTTCCTCAGTCCGTACTTCATCGACAGTGTGGCGCATATTTCAGGATTCATCATGAATGCAAACGATGCTGTGGACTCCAAGAAGAACGTCTACATATCCCACGGATGGGAGTCAATGCGCTTTGCTAAGACCCTGGAGGAGGACAAGAAGTATTCGTCTTACGTCAAGATGCAGGCAGTCCCAGGTGCAGGGCAAATGGTTGCCGGAGATGTCTATGTCTTCGAGGGAGACGAGATCATTGGGGTTGTTGGAGGCTTGAAATTCCAGTGTGTGCCTCGAATCCTCCTCGACACGCTGCTGTCTCCGAGATCCAAAGCTGGTCCCGCTCGCTCGGTCGCCCCGACAAAGCAAGGCAGCATGACGCAAACAGTCTCGAAATCCATGAAGACGAAAAGCAGTGTCAAGGAGGTCGTTCGAAGTGTCGTGTCCAAGCCAACAACTGCACCTCCCATGGCCCCTGTTGATGGACGGTCGGTAACTGGACAGGCTTTGACAATAATTGCCGAAGAGCTCGGATGCGACATTTCGGAACTCGTGGAACCCATTTCTCTTTCCGACATGGGTATTGACTCTCTTATGTCTCTTAGCATTTCTGGGAGGTTTCGAGAGGAGCTTGGACTTGACATCTCTAGTGGCGTCTTCAACGACCTAGACACTGTCGGCGACCTCAAGCGATATCTGCTCCAATTCGAGACTGCCGATGCCGTGGTAGTTGAGCCAAGTTCTGGGCTCTCTACGCCGGATATGATGTCAAACGTCTCCTCGGAGACCGAGGACTTCGAGGAAATTGAATCTGAGGATGAAGATCAGACTCTCGATGGGAATCAAGCACTCGTTCACACCATCCGATCCATCATCGCATCTGAGATGGGAGTTGAACTTGAGGAGATCCAAGACAACACCGATCTTGCTACGATGGGTATGGATTCATTGATGAGTTTGAGTATCTTGGGAGCCTTGAGAGAGCAAACGGGTCTGAAAATGCACTCCGACCTTTTGATCGAAAATACGTGCGTCGAGAAGATCGAGCTTTCGCTGGGTCTACGTGCCCCAAAACCACGCCCAGTCCCACGCACTACAGCAGTCATCAAAGCCAATCCAACACAACAAATCGCCACTGCAACGATCATGGGCCCTCTCTCCTCCTATCCTTCCGCAAAATCCATCCTCCTCCAAGGGAATCCAAAGGCAGCAACCCATACTCTCTTTCTCCTTCCAGACGGTTCCGGGTCTGCTACTTCTTACACGACGATCCCTGATATCGCTCCCGCCGATCTCGCAGTCTACGGTCTCAACTGTCCATTTATGAGAGATCCAGAGTCCTTCACTATTGGTGTGGCTGGCGTGACACAGATCTATATGAAGGAGATCCAACGGCGACAACCGAAGGGCCCCTACTTGTTAGGGGGTTGGTCAGCTGGCGGAGTCCTCGCATATGAGATGACCAGACAACTGATCGCAAAGGGAGAAAAAGTCGAGAAGCTCATTCTGATTGATTCGCCTTGTCCAGTTGGTCTGGAGGCCTTGCCTTCAACCTTCCACAGGTTCTGCGCCGCCATCGGCCTTCTGGGGACGGGAGACGAATCGAAGATTCCGAAATGGCTGCTTCCGCATTTCGCATCCGCGGTGAGGGAGCTCACCAATTATTCGGATATTCTCAGCCTTGAGGTTGATGACATTGATGTTGCAGATATGCCTGAGACGACAGCAATTTGGGCACGAGATGGAATTGTGACCGAGGAGAACTCTCACCTGCTAGAGTGGGATGCTGGCGAGAGGATGCCGAACTCTATGTACTGGTTGTCGAATGATAGGACTGATTTAGGGCCTAATGGATGGGAGAAGCTGGTTGGGGGGAAGAACATCAAGTGTGTTTCCACGACGGGGAATCATTTCTCGATGATGCGAGACCCTATTGTAAGTCTTCCAAATTTACAGGTTCTGGGGGACTTCTGCTAATATTTTGATAGACGAAAGATGTTGCTGATTTGATCAAGCGGGCTCTTGGTCTGTAGACTTGCTGTTTGCATTTTTTAGACGAAGGCGTGGGAGCCGTTGGGAGCATAAAATACCGTCTTCATTTGATGAGCGATGAATTTTTTTAACAGTGTACTATTAGTAGACCTTCCTTTTTCTTTGACTGTTTTCTCATATTACAGAGATCATATTTCAGTTCCTCTTTATTCTCGAATTCAAGCTTTTTTTCATGACAATTTTGACTCATTGACTCCTGACATGTCTCGAGTATTAGTTCTTAAAACAAGTATTTGAATCAGACTGGGACACAAATACTAAAATCAGCTAAAGTAGCTCTATAATATTCCTATCAATTAGAAGTAGGACATTACCAGTAGTTAACTTGGCTTAAAGCAGCACGTTCGCTGCTCTAGTGGTACGAGATGCATCTTGCGCCTCCCGTTGAGGCTGTTTTTAATGCAACGTCGGAACCACTTAGCCAATTGTAGCTCCATACCATGCCAGCACACAACTCATGAAGCAAAGCGAATATTATGGCAAGGTCGCCGCAGCCCTATTAACTGGTATTCTCTCATCTTTGTCAGTATTCCAGGAGAGCATCGATGAACACAAGTATTTTTCCTTCGCAATCGCAGCGACAGCGCGACTTTCTACCGTCGTTACACAACGCTGACACTCCACTTCAGACTACCTTCGAATCAGCCCCATGCCTCTGTTGGATTTGGTTCTGAGGAACAATTCGTGACGTAAGACCCAACACACAGGTACACAAAAACCGTCGCCAGTACTCGACTTCCATCACCTTCGGCTGCTATGTTCGAGCAGACGTGTGAAAGTTTTGAGGATGCGTATGACAGTAACTCGGAGTACTTGGCTCCAGGACTTGACGGCCTAAACGAATTTTTCGATTTTGATAGTGTTGCCTTCAATGCTCCCATCGATGACGGCACCACGAGTGTTACTCCGGCTCATCAGGCACTACACACCCAAGAGCATCTAGACTTAGCATGGGGATTGCTATCGGAGGGGAACACTCCTGCCAAATACCAGCCACCATATATTCCGACGCCTCCACAACGCGATGAGCTGCCTGAGTATCAGGCTGATCTACTCGAGCCCCTGCATACGAGACTGGAAACCAAGGAAGGTGGTAACACAGTCAATCAAAGCTCCGTCTTTATGGAGCTTGGTGAAACTGTTACTGCATACCAGCCCCCATACATCCCTAAGTCTCAGTACAGCCAGGTCCAACACGCGGATAAGAGTGTGCAGATGAAAAAAGCGAACAGAAATGTCCATACCACCCTTGGATTTGCGAGGTTTGATGTCTGGCAGTCCAATATGGAATTAAATGTACAGATAACAGCTTCCAAAAGGCGCAAAGTGTCCACTCCAGTGGCGCGTCCGAAACCCAACGGAACCGACAACAGACTTCGAAAACGCGCACCCAATGGAAATACATGCGTGCGATGTAGATTGCAAAAGGGCAAGGTATGTTGGTCTATGTCATTCCATTGCTCTGATTCCACTGACGCTTTTTGGAGTGTGTTGGCGGATTCCCATGCGAAGGATGTGCCAATAAAATTTGGTGGAGGACTATTTGCGTACGTGCGAAGCCTGACCAGATGGGCTTTTTGAAAGGTTCTACAAATGTCTCTTAACAATGTTCTCCAGAAAATGAAGCTAACATTGCCGTAGAAGTTTATCGTACTCGTGTCAATGTCATGCTCGACAACGTCCAACGGTGGATTCCAGCAAGTCAGGAACCTCTCGTTCAGATCCGAGTCGGTATTGGGTTTTCAGCTTCACTTCCCGTAAAGGTCAACAAGTTTGTTCCAGTTGACAAAGTCTTGCTGGAGCAAGCAAGCTTTCGCAAGAGCGCAGAAGTTGAGCTCCCGTTGTCCTCGTGGCGAGTTGGTCCGTACGGTTTGCACGAAGGCATCGTATCTCATGCTGATCTAGACACATTTCTGGAAAAAATGATCCCGGAGTTGCTGGAAAATGAAGCTCGGAAGCAGAGAGACCATATATGGCTCAAGACTATCACCGCAGCCTACCAACGCTCCCAGAATATCTCCAGGAAGGATGTAAGTGTCTGGCGTGTCTTCCAGCCTCAGCGTCTTAGCTAAGTTTTTCTGCAGAGCAGGATTCTACGAAATGTCCTTAAAATGTGGGCTGCTCAAATGACCTACGCGATGGACCATATGTGGAGAGTTTCCGAAGGTGCCGATGCGATTGGATCCGAATTCCACCCAGGTCTAGGAGCTGCCGTGACGCCACGAACCTTGATGTGGCAACTGGATGCTGTAATAGAGGAGTACCTACACGCCTTGGAAAAACGAATACTCGACGACTTCGAGCGACTAATTTTTCCTTCCAGGGATGGTTATCGAGAGCAGAGCACCTGGCTATCAACATATCTTGCGACTTACATTTACCTCGCTTGCTTGGAGACTGACGCGTGGATAATTCAAAGTTGGAAGGTAAAAACGTCGAGATGGAAGCTCGACCCTTTACTTGCCAACAATCCGGTACGCTCGGCCATCTATAGCGTTGTCATATATTAACTGGAAATAGACGATGCAATGGCCCCTCAAAGATGATCCAAGCATCTTTGTAGAGAAGAACACTCAGCAAGCTCGAGTTATTATCGGTCATGTAAGGGCATTGAGCCAAGGTCGACTCCCTTTTGGCAAAAGCCCTCCAGATGACACAACTGGGATGAAGCCAAATATAACCTCCCCGGACGAAGATACGAGAGCGTTTGCAGAGTCTTTTGAAACTGAATTCATCGATTTAGGTATCAGGACTTTTCACATAAACTATTGCATAACTTGCTAACATTGCACAGCACAGAAACTCGGTTTTCGTGGCCTCGAGCCATACAGGGAGCATGATCAACACTCTTTGGAGTACATGTTTCTTTCCAAACTTCTGGTCAACGAAGAGTGACCAGACTCATGGTAAAGACTGACCTAATCTTACTGAGGTGCACGATTGGTACTTCTTATATGGCTAGCATCGAAGTGATATCAACTTAGCAGTCACTCCGATGTTGCCTCTAGGTTAGCTGGAACAATCAAAATTCGCTTTAACGGTCAACTTACTAGAAGGCACCGAAATTGCCCCCACGTTTAATCAGTGTTTCGGTTTGCCCCGGCTCATTGAGCCGTTCAATGAGCCTCATTGACCTTGGATGGAAAAGAAAAAGACATGGGCGGATCAACAAATGTGTTCTATAGGTCAGACTCGACTTGTCTAACCAATAACTCTGTGTGTGATGCACATGTTCTTTTAGGTGGCTCCGCAGTGCATTTTTCTGATTCACTCAAGGCCAATTGTTTTCATTCTGGTGGGGCATTCCACATTCCACAAGTGCAATCGTGCTGACAGATCCTCAAGATAAGGCTGGGGGCTAATGACACCCAGACCCCCTGCTCTTCAACAGACTGAGAAACCGATCTGGTGGTCGAAGTGTCTCTTTCTGGCTTCATGCAGCGCTGCATCACCAGTTAGCAGCCTGCTGACTATTTGAAAGCCCAAGTGGCCACCAACCGATTTGATACCCCGCACCTACCCGGTGGGGGTCCTGTCACATTGACGTCCTCAAAAAAGGGGGGGAAGGGGGGGAGAGAGGGCGCCCATCAGTGCTCTACTATTAGCTCGAGCACAATTCGAAGATAATTTGAGCCATTTCGAGAACAATTGATTCAGCAACAATCTTTATCAAACAAAAACCATCCCAATGGGCATTGCAACTCTACCGCATGAGGTCGTTTTCAATCGACTTCCAATGGACACAGAATCATTCCCTAAGTTTCGGGAAAATCCTATCTCCCAGGAAGCTTTGAGGTTCATTAGGTATATTTCATCATGCTCAACTTGTGACGGACAATGTTGACGTTTTCAGAGCTATCTTTCAGAAGCATGCTGTCGACAAAGACATTGGGTTGGCTCTCACCCACCGTCACTTTGACCTTCAACCTGACGAACTACTGGTCGAGTATGAGAATGTAGCCACGCCGTGGCTTGTCTCAAAGCTACAGCCTTCTATCCGTTCCCGCCTCGTCCCAAAGACCTGGGCTTATGTTGGAGGAGAGCTGTACCCGTACGAATTTAGTTTCGCTAAACCAGATGCCAACAAGCCTTACGAATTCAATGCCGCATTCCTCGATGAATTCCGCGACGCACTTATTAAGTATGAGCTTGAAGACACGTTTGGGTTGGCACGCTTCCCGGATGGTGGTCCATGTGATGGATGCCCGATGATGGAATTCACAGCAGGAAGGGCGAACATTACGATTCCGGTGTCGGATGGTGTTGGGGGACCATACCATCCAGGTGCGCAAGGGATGTTCCCCTGTATCTGGGATCAATCTGTTAACGGGGATGGGAAGCCTACGATGAGATGGTGCGGTAAGTCAAATAACCCTCATTGAGCCTTCATGTGGAGTTAAGTCAGGGAGCTGAGAGCGAAAGCAGGCAAGGACTAGTCACAGGCAACGATGGTACTCATCTAAGCAATACTTGGGAGACCATTTTCATCTTCGGCTACGAGTATTTTAGTGACGGTCATCAAACTGCTCTATATTCATTATCATTATACCCAGTCATTATTAGCAAGCTATCTCGTTTTGAACTTAATAAAACAAGGCCCAAATGCAATTGAGAACTCATCCTTCCCTGGTGACCTTTCAAACTCTTCCGGGTCAGTTCCTGCTGCCAGGCTCCAATGAAAACGTGCCACTAGTCCAGCAATTACAGCTCGTACTTTCATCAACCCCAATTGCTTTCCAGCGCACGAGTAGGGTCCAACACCGAACGGAATGAAACATGTGCTATCAATGACTAACTCCTTGCGAGTTGTCCAACGCTCCGGAATGAAGGCATTTGGATCGACAAAATAGCGTGGATCACGGCAAATAGTATAGTTTGGAATACGAACAACAGTGTTGCCCGGAATATACACGTCTCCGACCCATGCTCCAGATGGAGGAGTTTTCCGCTCAGTGCCTGAGGGGATGCTTGGCTGGAGACGCATAGCTTCGTTGATGACGGAATCGAGCACTTTGAGAGGCTGACGCATGTCGAATGCGCCAGCTTTGATGAGTGGAGCGATTTCCGCTCCAAGTTCTGATAAAGAGAGTGGATTCGTGGCAAGGTAAAAGGAGATCGCCGTGAGAAGTGCCGAATCGTTGATGCTGTAGCCTGTCAGAAGAATCCGGGCTGTTGCAGGAAGTATTTCGAGGATTACCTCCCCGCCACAATGGCAAGTCGAGCCTCCCAATCAACTGGAAACATAGCCACTTTCGACTTTTCGGCTTGTAAAAGGTACGAGAATAGATCTGGGACTGAGGGTGACCGCTTCCGACGTCGATTGATCATTTCGGTCGCAAACCCTCTGAACTTGACTGTGCTTGGGATTATGGGAGGAATCCATGCCTGAAACGTATAAATCCAAGGAACATGACCGAGGCCGATAAGGAGGCGTTGGTTAGTATGGAGGGTGTCCAGAATTTTGCGGACTTCTTCATGTGAGTTCGTCCCGGGCATTTCACTGAAGGCAATCGTGGCCATCAGTTCGAACGACGATGTCTCGAAGACAGAGCTGACATCCACAGGCTGGGAAGTGTCAAATTTGGGAAGAAGAGCAGCAACATGTTCTTCGATCTTTTTGACGTAATTCTGCAGAGCTTTCACATAAATTAGAATGTCATTGGCTGAAATTGCACGGAAGACATACCAGTTCCAGAAGCAGCAGTGTCCCAGAAGCCCCGTTGATGATCATGTATTTTCCGATCTCGAGTGCGATGAACGTTATAGTTTGTGCCGCCTAAATCGTACCATGGTCCCTTGGTACACAAGGAAGAAGAGGAATGAAGGGTGCGAATGGCTGCGGCGTTGTTGATTGAAAGTTCCGAAGGACCTCGTTGATAAGTGAGTGAGCAACTTAGGTGAAGCAATCACTGAGACTGAGGATACCTATTCTTACAAAGTCTCCATACAGCTTGTGAAGGACTCCCAATTCTAAAAAATATTGTCCATTTCGCTGTGCTTTCATTACTGCTCCCCATTTGGAGAGGGCGTCAAACCTGTCTCCAGGGAAATTGCGCAGTCGATGGAATAGCGCCCGATATATGAGGATACTTCCTTGGAGTGCAAAGAGATAGGATGAAATGAGGATGCCGGCTTTTGTGACACTTGGAAGGATAGAGGTTTCAGTTGAATAGAAGAAAAGTGCAGTAGAAAGAAATGCAAATACAAAAGACAAGGCGAAGTGAGGGGCATAATTGTTAAGTTCGCCGTGGATGAAAATGCAGAGATGAGATGCTATGCCCAAAAATAAGGCCAAGTGAAGTTCTGCGTAACGTGGGAGCAACATGTTCAAATGATTAGCAGTCATTGGAAGTAACCGACGTCAATAATACTTGAAGTATGCCACTTCTCGACTTCGTGAAGAGTGCTCAGTTCTATAGGCAGAATGCTTTCTCCTCACCCACGTCTTGTGATAACACTGACCGGGTTTGTGATTAGCGTAAACATTGCCGGTCGCAGTTGTAGGCACTTAGCCGTGGGGTGCAGATAAGAGGCTTCAAGCCATCATAAATATTGGCCAATGATGCAGCGCATTACCAGTAATTTTTGCCCTGCAACCAATTCCTGCCCGTTGTCTTTTTGCCGGTAAAAGTAACTGTCAATTGACCAAATTTATGGGTAAACAAGCTGTGTCAGTCTCTCCCCCTCCCTTTCCGTCACTTGATCGACTTTTTGACTCCTCATGAATTGCGTTCAACTTCTTTGGCAGAAGATATATCAACATATATCAACGACATGAGTGAGAACAAATCGTCCCTATCTTCAGTTCTGCTTCCCTTCAGGCTACACGATCCTCCTCATCCAGATCAGAATTGAACACCCCAAGAATAGACTTCTTCGGCAGAAAATCAGAGTCCCATGTGCCCGTATTCCGCAATATCAAATCTCGCACTTGAGCATCCCCGCTGCAGCTGCTATCACGAAACAGCCAGTCCAGACCACGATTTAGGGCCTCTCTTTCCATTCTCCCCTCAATGAAATCGGTAATCCTCATGCTTCCTTCATTGTACCGCTTGTCGGAAAGGGTTGCGTTTGTTGGAGAGCCGACACCGTAGCAGGAATCGACTGTTGAATCGAGAAGTGTCGGTTGATGAGGATAGGGACACCTCTGAGCATGACATTGAGTGCAGCATGCCTCGTGGAACAATCGGATGGCCGCGCGTAGAGCTGCACATATGATTGCAACTTGTACGAGCAGAGGAAGCCAATCGAGGCGCGCATAAGTTATCAAATGGCCGGGACAATCATTTTGCACACCGCTAGAAGCAAGAGCAGTCCTCGCCCACGGAAAAGCCAGGCTCGACAAGAGCAGAGCTAACTGTGGAGAAACTCATGTTAATGCAGTGTTACAAATCGGGGTTTGTGGTGAGGAAAAATAGGGAACGGGTCGGACCGTACCGGAAGCCTAATATTGGTTGAACGGTCCATCTTAAGGTCACTTAGACCAGAAATAGCTCCCAGATGCGCGTAACAGAAGCTGAATTCAGTGAGGCTGTTTCCAGTTATTTTTGGCTACAATAGAGTACAAATATTTCAATTCTCGCCTCAGAACCTTTCGCCTCTTATATCGCCATCTTCCTGCCACTGGCAATAGACCGGCAAGTTCGTGAGTGCTGCTTTTGGGATTTAGGAATGCCGGTCGCATATGCGGGGGCTGAGATCGGAATGTTCCGGAAAGTCAACCTAATCAAGCTGGCTACCAGACGGTTGCCGGTCGCATGCTTAGCTACGCACGGCGCGATCTGATTTGCTCCACCTGACTTTACTGATCCACAATGATATCAGGCCTGTATATATAGACCTATTTGTCTCTGAATAGGAAATTGGGGACCACGAGAACTGGACTTATATTACCTGCATCATAAGTCCTTGTATAGCTGAGTCCTGCTACTTGCACAGCTGACTTTCCGCGGCCTCAGGCACCCAAATACAACACGTCGGATACCTGCCGAGGCTGTCCTTCACTATTTGTAGTCACTTCGAAAACCGAGTCCATTACACCGCAACAGATAACTTACAGTACAGTATGCTGGCATACTGGCCCTTTCTTTTAGCATCGTCTTGTCTCCGGGACACAAACCTTTAACATCAAGATGAGTCGAACGAGGGCTTCCCCCGACGAAGAACCCCAGGAGGCTGTGCCAGACCATAACGTTAATACACCCACCAAAGCACCAGAAGATCGAAAAGGGCTCATCCCAGTGAGCCTCACGCCGTGGCTGGTTTTCCTCATCGCTGTGTTGTGGCATAGTGCAGATCGCCTGATCATCCCGCCGCTAAACCGCCTGCTCGAATCCAACATCTGCCGCGTTTATTATCGAGAGCACGATCCGTCAGCCATTGATGGCAACGACCAGGTACCAGAGGAATTGTGCAAAGGCAACTCGATCCAGATTCAACTGGCTTTGCTTTTGGGATCCATACAAACTATTGGACTTACCTGCGGTACGTTGTGGCTTGTTCTTTGTGGCCCCTCATGCATCTTTGGCAAGAATGGCTGACCAATTTATGCTTCATCTAGAACTCCTATCGACCTTACCACTGGGCTATGTATCTGATAGATTTGGCCGAAAGACTGTCTTATATATAAATCTCTGCTGCATGGCATCTGGATATGGATGGGCAATGATTGTTGGTGAGCTTTACCGCTGTTATGGGTTTGGAAACTACCATCATTGATATACATTTAGGATATTGGTACAACACCTTCAGCGTCAATGCCATCATCGCTGCACCATTTTTGTACCTCATAGGTGGCTATGTAGACGTGACAAACACAAACCTTCTAGCAATCATAGCCGATGTCTGCGATGAGGAGGTGCACAGGCCAGTCCCCCCGAATTACCCAAGAAAATCTAAGCTCACGCTGAAGATTCATGATCCAGAACCACCAAGTTTGGTTATTTTCGCTCCGCCGGTCAGATTACCCGGCTCCTAGCTCCAGCGCTTGCAGCAGTCACGATGCCAGTGAACCTATGGTTACCCTTCTGGATCGGCGTCGGCGCATATGTGATTGCTTTGCCAGTGGTATTTCTTCTTCCCGAAACCCGGAAGAATATTCTCAAGGCAGCATCACGGGGGCAAAACGAAGCGATTATTCATCCAGACGAAACGCACTCACTGCTTTCTCCGGACGAGGATGTCGACAATGAAATTTACGCCTCGACGCCGACTTCAACACAACTCGCCAATTTCAGCAGGTCTATCAAACGAGGTTGGAACAAGGCGAAATCAGAGATTCGTGAATATTTCAAACTCTTCCGCTCAAGTCGAAATGTTGGCCTCTGTCTGCTCATCTTTCTAATCACCTCGCTCTCAGACAACAATCTGAATGTTCTGCTTCAGTATGTGTCGATGCGTTACGTATGGACGATATCGCAAGCAGCATACCTCTTCTCGCTAAAAGCTGCTGTGAACGTGGTGTTATATACAGTCATAGTGCCTTTGGGACTCAGATACCTAATAAGTACCTGGAATTTCTCAAGCGTAGGCGCCAATCTGTGGGCCACCAAAGCGAGCATTTTACTTCTGTGTATCGGCTCCTTAGCTATTGGTCTCTCATTCAACATTGGGCTGCTCATTTCCAGTGAGGATCGCCCTCTCTCTCTCTCACTCAAGATACACACTTATTCTAACGCACTACTCTAGGCCTCGTATTCTATTCCCTCGGGTGGGGAATCAGCGTCTTCAACCTTTCCCTATTAACGGACGCCGCATTTGAGGTTATGGATGAGGAATATACCGGGCGACTTTATAGTGGAATGGGATTCTTCGAAACGATAGGTTCTTTGGTGGGTGTGCCTCTAATGTCTGGGACATGGGCACTGGGGATCAAGATTGGGGGCTTTGGATTAGGCCTGCCGTTTTTCATCTGCGCGGGCATGTACCTCTGTGCAACCATTGTGGTATGGCGTTTGCGATTTAAATCGTAATTGTGCACACAAGAAATTCAAGAAGATATGACAAGAAAACATTCATATCCACGAAACTCCTCTATCTCTGTGACCATTCCACATTAAATACATGAGTGGCATCTTCCACAGAACGCCCACATCACCCATTTGCAATGGCAGTTCAAGTCAACACCGCAAGTTGCAGTGAGACTTTGAAAAACAACTTCATGTTCATTAAAAATGGATGTCAGAGTAGGGACAAAACGAACACGCTGATGAAATGATTCATCTTAGTCCCAAGGATTATCACTGCTCACCTGTTGGTGTAAATTTCCCTACCACGACGCATAGGTTCACAATCTTTTAACCCTTGTTTCAAACAGAATGGACATTATTTCGTGTCATTCGACAACGGCAAAATAACTCGAACAAGTGACACGGAGATGTCCTTCGACAATAATAAAAATTCCTCGTAAATTGAGACTCACATTGCTTGACTTCAATGCTTGCCGTGGGTGCACAAGAATAGCTGTCGGGCAGCATCTATTGACGTACAAAGAAAAGCATGCTGAAGCCAAAGAGAAGTAACATGACTTTCTACCGCCATAGTAGACTCGGTGAGTTCACGCCTTCTTCTGTGGCAGGTACAATTTATAACTCAAAAAATTTAACCTATCACGTGCCTCGAAAATATTCACTCTTTTCTACGAAGCGATCTCTACGTCGGAGAAAAAACTGGCCGATATTGGCACTCCCTCACGGTCGACTTTCAGGCTCAAAAAATAGATCGAAACCCCAATCAAAATTCCTAAAATTTGCTAGCAAGGTAGTTTAGCTTCTATAGAGCTTAGTCATTAAGTTTTAGCAAATTTCGTCGAGTTTTACAAAAGTTTTGTTATTGCTAAATAAGGGTGTTATTGATATCGGCGTGTCAATATCCGCCAGTTTTTTCTTCGACGTAGAGGCGATCTCAATTCTCAATCACACTTCTGCTTTTATTAGCCAGACTCGCCCCTGATAATCCCAAATCTTCAGGCTCACTTCTCAACACATCGGAAAGAAATACCCATGCTCCATGCTCTTTCAACAACTACATGAAAGAATCATTCACATCGGTAAAAACTTGGGGACTACGACCTTATATCACACCAGATAGAAAGCAAGATTTCCTTCTAGATGCTATCAGCGACGAAATTCAACTTGATGATGAACCACCTGCTGACAATGATAGTCTCAGTTTGTTATGAACCCTGGGAGCCTATGATATCAGTGGGGAGGAAATCCATTGCCATGATGGATTTGGATTGCATATTTACAAGCCAAGCCGCTAGACAGATGTTGTGTGTCAGAGATCATTTGAGCTTATAAGGTCTTTAGCGTGTTGGAATCCTAAATGAACAGAGCTATCAGTTGATGCGACTAAGGCCTTGCTGTGCGTATGCAAAAGTACATGGACTAACAATTTAGTTTTCGAGATATATTGGGCGTGTCTATGAGCGAGAGACACTTACCTCACATTCCTTGGTCCTGTTGGCAGTTTGCTTCGCTGGTACCCGTTCCTCCATTGACGCACGACCCAGGATATTTATACCCCAGATGGCTCGGCGGCCTCAACGACCACTGTGAGCTCTGGAGCAGGTTCGAACTCATCAGCAAAGAGGTCATCACCTGACTTGAATTAGAAAACTTTCACTTGTGTTGTGCAATAGATTGTCTCTCAAAGTCAGAGCAGAGTTTTATACCAGACCATTACCAGGTTGTCCAGTGCCGTATCACATGACCGCGCCCCTTTTGAATTGCCCGAGGAGAATTCTTCTATAATGTGTTCAAGAGAAAGTTTAGCTATGGTTTGAGAAACATATCTGCGTTATTTAGCCTCTACTTAGAAGAGAACAACCCCTTCCTTCAATGCTAAGAACTTCCCATTTATGATGCTCTTTAGAAGATGCCCATTGAAACACCGAACGCCAAGTTACAGTATTTGAGACTCGATATATACCTTCGAAATTGTGGGGAAACTCCAGGTTCTTACAGAAAAATGCAATGCTACCCCGTCTACACGCTAGAGAGAGATTTCAGGGTCCAAGGTCAAGCCTCCAAGTCACTCGCCGAGTAGCTTCAAGACCTGACCAAGCATTCATCTAAGGAGACTTTCTAAACCCTAAAGAATTTTCGACAGCGAAAAAGAGATCGACAATGGAAATTTAAACGACGATAATAGGGGAGAGCTCTTCCAAGTGTTCAAACAGGGATTCGGGACTCGAACAAATATACGGTCTCTTGGCGAGGTGGAAGATAGGCTCTCCTCCTCGAACACTTTAGCCGGACCAGCCACGCCCTTAAAAAATCCTTTTCCCGCGGCTGAGTGTTCAGTTGAATATCACAGTCTCAACCATGGCTTGAATTTAGAGATGCCTTTGTGGGGGTCTGGAAGGAGTTCTCTCATGCTTGGGCAGCAAATTTCCCTCTGATCAAGCCCTCTCCCTTCTTTGGCTGATTCTTCTCTCACTCAATGATTTGAGGTAACAGAAGAGTACTAAAATCTGCCAGGTAAGACTTAAATCAAGGTCGAGGACCAGAAGTATTCCATCTTCTAACGCTTTCCCGAGTTTTTGAATGAGGCAACGGATTTGAAGAGATCCAGACACGCCCTATGGAGCTCTGCGTGTTGCAAGACTAAAGTACAGCAGAAAACTTAAACAAGGTCTGAACTGGGGATTTAGGCTTTTGCATAAATTTCAAGTCTGAGATTTTGGGAGATTAGGGAGCGGGGTTGTCGTCGTTGTTTGATTTATCATCGTCGCTAGGTTTCAGTTGTCGCTCACTTGAGCAAGCGATCCTTCTTCTGTCCCAGAACAGCAAGAACTGCCTGAGTGCTGGATAGTATTCAGCTTCTATCTGACGTTGGTAAGTGAAAGCATTTGCCGAAGGAATCTCGCTGGGCCTTTCATTGCGCGAGAGAGGGGTGGTACTCAGGGGTCTTGAAAATCTTTGGGTCGTAAGTGAAAAGGGTCATCTTCTCCTGTAAAGGCTTTAAAACTCGCATAGACTGCATGCAATTGATTGAAGACTAGGTGGAGGTTTTGTTGCAACTAAATGGCAATCCTGCTCTCAACCTTGACTTCGGAGAGAACGACTTTGCTCCTGCAATCAAATTTTCTTTTTAATGACCCCTCCAAGCTCACAACTTCAAGGATTTAGCTGATAAACAGGGTAAGGCTCTATCACTTGGTATATCTTTGTTGAAGTTGAGGACTGATTATAAAGCACCAAGAACCGGCAGACCTAGACGGTCAGATTCCCTAACGGATTAGGAAGGAGCAATGGATCAATAGAGCTTCCAACTGATGAATCGATTCCTGGCTCAGACGTCACTCAGACAGTCTATGAGTTCGCATGGCTTTCCGATTCTGTATATTAACGATGAGAAAGAGCACGCCAAGGAAAATAGAAACAATGACAACAAAGCAACATTTCTTTGTAGGAGAAATGGGGGATGCAACTCCAGCGCGATTACTGCCTTATTGAGCAGAGGTGTCCATATTGATTCTTAGCTTCTTCTCTTTCTGCCGATGCTCATGGAAGCATTTTGTGGCAATTGCATCTTGATGATATTGAAATTTCAGATTCAGAGTGTCTTAAATCTCAAGCGACGTACTCTGCTCCTTTTCCTCCCCTGTCAAAAGTAAACCGCTTGAGTTCCGTTTAGTACATGTTAGTGCAAGGCTCAAACTCTAAAACCTCGCAAGTCATATGCATCTTCAAAAAGAGAATCTGACCTATGCTGATCTAGCTAACGAAGTGGCTTACTACCTATGCTACGATCAAACCCCCACACTACCTCAGAAGCTTGAGAACTGCTAGAGCTTTCTTAGCTCTCATCAGGCACTAGATACACAAGCGAATCCTCTCTCGAGCAAAGTCAGCCTGCCAACAAGTCACAGATTATCAAGACTCAAATTGTTTCTCCTTGGTTGTGAACGCCTGTGCAAGGGAACTCTCAGGATAGAAATGGACGGGAGCATCTCCACACAGCCTGAGCTCGCGACACGAGAAAGAGACCAACGACGAATTTGTACAGTCACTAGCGAAATGGCTTCCGCCATAAACACTCAGAAAATTTTAACTCAGCCACAGTACCTTGTCACTAGCACTATCATAGCAAGCCGCTTTAGCCTCCACGATGCTGACTTAGCAAAGCAAGCTGACCCACCAGACCTAGTGGACCACGGAACTGAAATTCTGCGAATTTTTGCCTAAGGGTTTAAGACATCACGAAGGTTTGCGGACATTTACGAAGGTCGCGGTCAAAAGTTTGGAATATACAGGGGCTAAGTAGCCTGTAGGATCAACGTAAGTACTATAACCCCCTGTAGCTTTAGGCAGGGGGCCCTGTAGGGTCCTTGTAAAGCTTTGATATCAAAATTAAGGTTTTAATTGGCTAGTTCAAGGCCAATAAAGTCACGTTTTTAAAGGGAGATATTTTAATGAATTCTCTTTTTACTTTCCCCCTCCTTTCGACTCTCTTTATACAAATTATCACTATTATATGTAATTACTTCTTTAATATGGATTGGAATCCTCTCAACCTAAGCCTGAATCTTCTTCTGTGGCATGTCCTCCTAGCACTTAATCCACGCCTTCTTGAGCACTACATTTGATGTGATTAGACCCTTCTTTGTAGTCTCTCTCTTCATCTAAAACCACGTAGGCTCAATGGCATTCAAGTCAAGTGAATTGCCAGGCCAAAAGAGTCTCTTAATCTCCTATAGCTCAAAGACTTCCCTTTGATATTCTGATGCATGAGCACCTGTATTATCCTCTTGGACTTTTACCCAAGGCAACTTTGCCTTGAGACTCTTAGTAAATAGAAGAAGTAATAGCTTTGATATCTTTATCTGATATCTATATTAATTAATACCTCCCTTCCCTTCCTTTCTCACATAAGCATGAGTATGCTTATCGTGTCAAAACTGAGGCTTTGGCCCAGGAACATTATTACTAATTTTCAATCGAGAGAAGTCATTATCTCGCATATACTCCGCCTTATCCTTCTTATATCTAGCTGTGTTTCTTGTAGCTAAATCCTTCGTAGCTGCTTTCTTTTCGGCGGCAGTCTCTGCTTCCTAGATGTGGTAGGGACCCTTCTTATGCCAGTTGAAGTATAACTACTATATAAACTCTTGAAACCCCTTCTATCTACGGACTACTACGTAGGGATGAAAAGTCTTATCCTTCTTCCTCTAACAACGCCTTCTCCCTCTTACTCCTCCTAATTGAACACTTTTCTTATCTGAAAAGATCACATTTTTCTAGTCCTCTAGAGTCATCTATTCATGCTCTAAATACCAGGCTAGTCTTGTACGCTTTTGCTCCTCAGTGAGCCCTAGTTTGACTGTTCATTTGAAGACACCATAACCCTCTGCCTTCAGTATCCTGTAGACTATACTCGCAGAGACCTTTTGCTAGCTAGGAGTATTTGATACTTCAGCTGTAATTCGAGCACATGACCACATCCTTGTAGTTGAGTTCTTAGTCATAGTCTCAATGATCTTATTGATAGTAGCCTGAGAAATGGGCTTTCTCCCAAAGGTACATCATCTACATGCTATGTTTCAATTACTTGGCCTTTCTCCTATCCACGAGCTTGAGCTTTCGATCTAATCTTTGATATAGTACCTTGGGTGATACCAGTGATAGCTGTAACTTCCGCATAGTGCGTACTACCTTGGTGTAGAGCAAGTGCCTGAATTCTAGCTCCGATTGTATGAAAACGTGATTTCTTTGATGCTATAGAAGAAGCTTTAGATGGTGTAATTGATGGCGCAACTGATGGTGCACGTGATAGAGTTGTAGAAGAGAGAGTGACAGATGGCACAGGTGAGGGTTTACGGGGTTGCCGCTAGGGCCCTAAGGCAGGAGAGGGAGGAGTAGATTCGTCGTCTGAATCAGGAGGGTTTAGATCAGGGCCTTCATCTTCTGAATCAGTATCAACATCAATATCATAATAGTCCTGCTCTCGATAATCATAGCCTTTTAAGATAAGCCTCAAGTCAAGCGGGTCCATGGCTATGAAGAAGGCTAAGAATAAAGTAAAAGAAGAGAGTGTATAGGCCTTGGGAGAGACTAGGAATACTATCAAAATCTATGGGTCCTAGACCGGAGGAGGGGGTGAAGGGGCGGTGAGAATACCCCCCTATTATAGGCTCGCTTGTAGGGTCGCTGTAGCCACAGGGCTTAATACCCTGTAGTTACAGGGGAAACCCTCTAAACTACAGGGGGAAGTCGCTAAAAATATGGCGTATCGGATCTACAGGGGCCTTCAGGCTCCGATTCGCTACAAACCCCTGTATATTCCAAACTTTTGACCACGACCTTCGTACCGATTCGGCTGATCAGTGGCACAATCTAGATACTTTGAATCAATTTGACTATTCTGGCTCTTGAATCTTCTCATCTTCCTTTGTGCTCTCTATCGAGATAGGCGATCGCGACAAAAACAATATCATGGCTCAGTCACGCATGAACATAGAATATTCTACGGAGGCCCCAGGGCTAATGTTTTGCAGACCGCCTTGGGCAGAAGGTTCTGCCACCAATCAAATAGCCAACATCTACCAATTTCTCGTACTGCCTGTGGGCGGTGAGTGCAAAACCATTACTCTCCTGCGCACAACGATGCCACCATTGCCGCGAGGCTGCGTTCGCTAAGAGCGCCGGCCCGGATCTCACCCCTAGGCCCAACTCAACGAATTACTTCGCATGCAAGCCGACTCAGCGACTCAATATTCACTGAGAATCCCTCTCCTTAAATTCTCTCAAATCTGGTCTGAATAATGCGTTTACTAGAATACAACAACGATGGCGAGTTCAGCCTGACCAAGGACTTCGTTGGCGGCGATATTCCTGAATATGCGATGCTTTCGCACACATGGGGAGCAGATACGGAAGAGGTCACTTTTAAAGATTTAATAAATGGCACTGGCAAGGGCAAGTCTGGCTATCAGAAGATCTGCTTCTGCGGAGAACAAGCCAGACGTGATGGCTTACAATACTTTTGGGTGGATACTTGTTGCATCGATAAATCGAGTAGTGCCGTACTGTCGGAAGCTATAATCTCTATGTTTCGTTGGTACCACAATGCGGCTAAATGCTACGTATACCTCTCGAATATTTCGCGACATGCTTTCGATGTCAACGACTTCAACCAGCTGCCCTATGAATTGGCCTTTCGGGAAAGCAGATGGTTTACTCGGGGTTGGACCCTTCAAGAGCTTCTTGCTCCGGCATCCGTTGAATTTTTCTCGAAAGATTGGGAACAACTGGGCGACAAGAAATCGCTAGAGCGACTTATCCACGAGATAACAGGAATCCCCGTCAGAGCTCTTCAAGGAAGCCCCCTGTCTAATTTTAGTATCACTGAGCGACTTTCATGGGCAGAAAAACGCGAGACTACACGTGAAGAAGACAAGGCGTACTCGCTTCTAGGCATTTTCAACATCCAAATACCGGTCCTCTATGGCGAAGGGAGAGAGAACGCATTCAAACGGCTCCGGGAGGAGATTGACAAACCTTCAAAGGGTGAGCGCAGAACTTCGGTTTGACATCCTGCATAGCAATCAAAGCGAGCGCTAACCGGTAACTCAGGACCCGACAATAACCTACTTTATCGTCTGCCATTCGCTGTTGAAGCGCCCTTTAACTCGTATCATAGGCAGCACGAACCTACCTGTCTCCCTGAAACCCGCGTCGACGTTCTGCGTGAGATACAAAATTGGGCTGGTGAACACGATGATCGCTTGATCTTCTGGCTGAACGGCTTGGCTGGCACGGGAAAGTCCACAGTTGCTCGGACTATCGCCCACACATTCCATAAGCAAAAGCGTCTTGGAGCCAGCTTCTTCTTCTCAAGAGGCGGTGGAGATGTCAGCCATGCCGGCAAGTTCGTCACAAGCATTGCGGTACAACTTGCGAGCAGTGTGCCGACTGTCTATCGGTTCATTTGCGACGCTATTATAGAGCATAGCGACATTGCAAGCCGGTCTCTCCGTGATCAGTGGCAGCTTCTCGTCCTCGACCCGCTCTCAAAACTAGACGACCGCGGCTGCATTGCCCCGTATGTTCTAGTAGTCGATGCGCTTGATGAATGTGACGATGACAATAATATCCGTACTATTCTGCAACTCTCAGCTAATGCTCGATTATTGGAGAGAGTCCGGCTACGAGTATTTCTGACGAGTAGACCTGAGATTCCGATTCGATATGGTTTCTGCCAGATACCGGATACGGAACACCAGGACTTTGTGCTTCATAACATATCGCCATCGATTATAAGCCACGACATCTCTATTTTCCTAGAATATAATCTCAGACTTATCGCGCAGGAATGGACTCTCGGAGCTGGCTGGCCAGGCGAGCAGGCTCTTAAACAGCTGGTGCTAAATGCTAGCGGCCTCTTTATCTGGGCTGCAACGGCCTGTCGATTTATTCAAGATGGCAGAGAATTTGCTGAAAGACGACTTTCCCTTATCCTCCAGAGCGACGCATCCGCCACCGCACCAGAGCGTCACCTTAACGAGATCTACACTACAGTCCTCAAAAACTCCGTCCGCCATGGCTATGATACATTTGAAAGAGAGTGTATACTATCAAGGTTTCGGAAAGTTCTTGGAAGTATAGTTATTCTATTCTCTCCGCTCTCCGCTAGCTCTATAAGCAGGCTACTCCATGTCACTATACATCAGGTTGCCCAGACGCTTAATGATCTACACGCTATCCTGGATATCCCCGGTGACCAAAGCTGCCCACTCCGTCTGCATCATCCTTCATTTCGCGACTTCCTACTTAATAAGGAGAGGTGCAGTGATTCGAATTTTCAAGTAAACGAGAAGCAAGCGCATCGAACGTTGGCTGCTGACTGTATCCGGCTTATGTCAAACTCTCTCAAGCAAGATATTTGCGGGCAAGAGTCTCCCGGTACACTTGTGGCTAATGTAGAGAGAAGTCGAATAAAACAATGTCTTCCTCCAGAGGTCAGGTACGCATGCCTCTACTGGATTCAACATCTTCAGAAGAGTGATGCTCGGTTTTACGATAACGATCAAGTTTATCAGTTTCTCCGGGTACATCTCCTTCACTGGCTTGAGGCCCTTAGCTGGATCGGAAAGACTTCAGAAGGGATTCTTGCAGTAAATTCTCTAGAGGCTCTGATCCCAGTAAGCTTTCTTTATAGTGTTTCTAGCGAATATCGACTAATTTATGCTAAGGCCGGGAAAAGTCCTAATCTACAAGCATTTGTCTATGATGCAAAGCGATTTGCCTTATATAACCGATCAGTGATTGAACAGACACCCCTCCAACTATACTGTTCGGCCCTTGTCTTTGCCCCAGAGAAGAGTATTGTTCGAGCAAAATTTGAGAAGTGTATCCCAGCTTGGATCCAGAGGAAACCGAAAGTGCAAGCAGAGTGGAGTGCGGCGCTGCAGATGCTTGAGGGCCACTCAGGCTGGGTCAACTCCGTCGCCTTCTCGCCCGACGGCAAGCTCGTCGTGTCTGGGTCAGAGGACGAGACAGTACAGCTCTGGGACGTGGCGACAGGAGCGGCGCTACAGATACTCGAGGGCCACTCGGGCTGGGTCAACTTAGTCGCCTTCTCACCTGATGGCAAGCTCGTGGTGTCTGGGTCAGAGGACAAGACGGTACGGCTCTGGGACGCAGCGACAAGAGCGGCACTACAGACACTCGAGGGCCACTCGGGCCCGGTCAGCTCAGTCGCCTTCTCACCTGACGGCAAGCTCGTGGTGTCTGGGTCAGAGGACAAGACGGTGCGGCTTTGGGACGTGGCGACAAGAGCGCTGCTGCAGATGCTTGAGGGCCACTCGGACTCAGTCAACTCAGTCGCCTTCTCGCCTGACGGCAAGCTTATTGTGTCTGGATCAGGCGATAAGACAGTGCGGCTCTGGGACATAGCAACAGGAGCAATACTACAGACGCTCGAGGGCCACTCGCGCTGGGTCAACTCAGTTGCCTTCTCGCCCGACAATAAGCTCATTGTGTCTGGGTCAGGTGACGAGACAGTACAGCTCTGGGACGTGGCGACAGGAGCGGC
>NXFV01001131.1:0-26825 GCA_002803225.1 Gamarada debralockiae | reverse complement strand
CGATAAGACAGTGCGGCTCTGGGACATAGCAACAGGAGCAATACTACAGACGCTCGAGGGCCGCTCGCGCTGGGTCAGCTCAGTCGCCTTCTCACCCGATGGCAAGCTCATCGTGTCTGGATCAGGCGACAATATAGTACAGCTCTGGGACGTGGCGACAGGAGTTGTACTGCAGACGCTCGAGGGCCACTCGCGCTGGGTCAGCTCAGTTGCCTTCTCACCTGACGGCAAGCTTATCGTGTCTGGATCAGGCGATAAGACAGTGCGGCTCTGGGACATAGTAATAGGAGCGGCGCTACAAACACTCGAGGGCCACTCAGGCTCAGTCAACTTAGTCGCCTTCTCACCTGATGGCAAGCTTGTTGTATCTAGATCAGACGATAGGACAATACGGCTCTGGGACGTAGTAACAGGAGCGGCGCTGCAGATGCTCGAGGGCCACTCGTCAGTCAACTCAGCCGCCTTTTTACCAGACGGCAATATTGTACATACTTTATTTGTGTCAAACAATTGGGTAGCGGAAGAGGAGTCAAATCTTCTCTGGCTTCCTCCTGCTTATCGAGCGACTTGTGAGGCTGTCTGGAACAAAGTCATTGTACTAGGACACTCATCAGGGAGAATTTCTGTTCTCGGATTTCAGGAAGGGCCAAAGCTTATATAGGAGTACTATAAGTTATGATCGCCTTTATATATAATATACTGTTTACTTTATATCTCTATTTCATAGAGGGTCAAGGGTAGCGTGCCTTTGTAGTGGCCAGTAATTGCCACTCAATTTCCAGTGTCTTCTGGAATAATCATGGAATAATCATGGAATATTCCTTGCATAATGTAATTTGCCGTCACAACTACTTATCAGCCAAAAATTAGTAAAGTGCAAGTAAGGCTATTATGTAAAGAAGTCAGGAAGGAATGTAAGATCGAGAGCCGGGGAGATCAATGTTTTCGTTTCCTTCGTTGTACATTCCGCGTAACTTCTAAGAGCGAATACCACACGTTAGTTCTTGACAAGTTATATCTTTACTGTTGAACATGAGGCCTTAGCGCCTTAATCTGGCCCTGGCCTTAGAAAATTGGGCATAAAGGCTAGGACAAGCGTCCTGGCATTGTGGCTGACCGAAAATTTCACCAAGTGTTCAGGGTGGAAGCCGATTTCGCTAGTGACTGCAAAGGACAACGACAGTGAGCTCTCTCTCTCTGTCTTGCAGTTTCACTTTCAAACTCCACATCATATGAGCCACCATCGCCATCTCTGCTCCACATGCAAGCAAAATAAACCGACATTCCTGGCAGCAGCTCTCTCCTCATACTGTACTTGCAAGTAAGTTCCCTAGATACACACTAATCTTAATGGCCAGGCAAGACCACCACTTGCCAAACGTGATTTCCAAGCTATCACTGCCATCTGATCGATTTTATTGCCATCACGTGATATCACACTGTCAAGGTTTTCACCCAGTTGGCAACCTTTCCTTTGCTCTCGAAGTCAAATACCGTAGTAATTGGCTAAGAAGACCGTATCTTGCAGTTCAACTTTCACCACTTTAAAGGCCTTATACAGGGATTATTTTGGTGTCTTCCCAGCGTCTTATAAGCAGGGGGGTCTATTACTAGGTTAAGGTCTTATTAACCAATTAATACGGTATGTCTTTGCATGTGCAGTGCAGCTCCCTGGCTTTATAGATGATGAGGGGGCTTAGATACGTTGGATTCTTTTCATAGATTGCAAGCCAACTGGCACTTGGCTGCATCAAGAAGGTCTTCGAGGCCTTCAATGATTGTCCGTCCTTAACCATTGAAGAGCTGAGTGACCCCAACGAGACCTTCGATTTCAATCACTCAATCAGAATGAACACTGGGATTTCTCCCGTTCCCAAGAAGCTTTCCTTCGGAATTGGAATCGTTGAAGGGAGGTGAAGGATCCAAACCCCGTGTTCAACCACAGAATCTCAACTACTTTCTACTTCAAAATAAAAAGAAGCGGAAGCGGTGGTCTTCGGCGCTGCTCGCCTGCCACGTCTTCTCCCCCCTTTCTTATTTCTTGTTCTCACTTGGAAGTTCCCGCCATACAACAAAAATAGAACAGTCAGCCAAGAGAAAGTAATCCTAACAGACTCTTAAAAGCACCTTCTGAATTATCATCACCAACGCATTTATTGTTATCATGTGAAATATCACTGTCGACGTTTCCCTACCAGTTGGCGGCCTCCCCTTTCGCTAGCGAGCCCAAGCATGTCCTTCAATGATCATTTTTTCATAGCAAATGAACAAACGAAATTGGAGACTGAGACATGGTTTTGATGTCTACTGGACAGCAGCCCAGCTAGAAGTTGATATCACCAGTTTGCTGCAGAACAAGTCCCTAAGCCAAGTGCGTCAAGTCATTTATAAAATATGGCAATGGGGCAAGAATAGAACGTGACATATTGCGTTGTTAAGAATGTGGCGTTTGTATGTAACGTGGAAGGACGGAGAGAAGTCACTCGCTTTACGTTATGAAATCCACCTCCACAATCCGCCATCACCAAAATAGACCCAAACGCAAGACAATTTACATAATGCGGGGAGAGACGGATTTCCAAGACACTGCACTAACACAGAACTCAAGATGGATTCGTAATTGGGTGCATTGCTAGATATTCATCATCCAGAATCACTAATTGCACAGGGGGTATATACGTATATCCATGACGACCCGAAACGTGTATCATGGGAAATACGCTCAAGGTACACAATTGCGCAAGTAAAACCATCAGTCAACTTTCTCAACGCCCTGTCATGCCATCATCCCATCTCATAAACAACACCCATCATTAGCTAACCCGCACACTTAACCCATCGAAACAAAGCGTAATTAAGCAAGTCCGCCCTTCTCAATATGTCCCTGAGGAAGCACATCCGCCAAAGTCTCATCGGTACCAACAAGATCCTCCTCGACAGTCACGTGGTCCTTGATCTTCAAGAAGATAACGGGCGCGGCGCAGAGGAGCGAGACGGAGAGGAGTACCCAGTTGGAGATGAATTCGCCTTTATAGGAGAGTTTGTTGGAGTCCAGAGACCACATCACGGCGGCGCCAGCGGATTGGATGCCCTTGTAGAAACCGACGTAGTTGGCGGAGCGGCGACCTGAATTGGATAGGGCGCCCATGAACCTGTTTCTTTGTCAGTCTCGAATTTTTATGGTTTTTGGGAAATGGGAGGATGGCAGAGGGGGAAATGTACCAGTAGACAGTTGCCTGCCATGCGGCATCATAGAGGCCGTAGAAGATGTACAAGAACATAACTCCCACGTATCCGGAAGTCTGCCAATCGGTGGGCTTGTAGTCTGGATGGATCTTAACATCGACGTCGGCACGGGTGTATTGCTTCTCATAAGCATATCCACCTCCCCAAATAACGAACGTGAGCACGAAAAGTACAGCCAAAGCAGACTTGGCTCTCACAGTACGTCTCACTCTCTCGATATCCAAAGCATAACCCCAAATGACGGCAGCCAAAATCTGAGCCATGTAGTAAAGGAGTGAGTTGAGAGCCTTGGTTCGGGTATCGAAGCGAGCACCGTTGATAGCGTTGAATTGATAGGTGTAGAACCAGTTGGAGGACCAGAACATTGGGAAGAGAAGGAGAACGAAGGGCTCAAATTTCACGGTCTCGTAGAGCCCAATGAATTCGGATTGCCAGCTGGGGTTCTTCATCAGCACGACACGGGTACCGTCGGGGCGGACAATGTCGTTGGCGTTGCAGAGCATGAGGGCGAGGACTGCACCGAAAAACATGAGCACGATGAAGGCGATGTAGGTTCCGTCAGTGACGGTGCTGTTGGTCTTGATATTGATGTTTTGGCCGAGAGGGATCTTGTAAATTGTTAGATGTGAGATTCAAAATTGAATTTCGCCATAAGTGATTTGGAGGCACTGAAAACTTACCAAACTACCAATAACAGCTCCCATGTTGAAAATACCCCAGAACCAAGCAAAGTATCGTCCCTTCTGACCTTCATTGGGATACGAAATCATGATGGTTCCCTGAGCAGTCCATAGCAGACCAGCGCAGACACCAAGAAGCGCGCCCGCAAAGATGTTGAAGCCTCCGACGCTGGCATGAACCGAAACCAACAAACTGATGGCATAAATGCAGTATCCGATTCCACCAAAAGCCAAAGTATATTTAACACCGAGTCTGTTGACGAAAGTTCCACCAAAGAAACCGAAGACGGCGAAGGTACTGTAGAGGGCGGTGTTCTGTTTCGCAGATTTATTAGTTTTGGTGTTTGAGAAATTTTTTGGAAGTAGGGCGATGCTTACCATGTTGTCTGCGAGAGTGGGATCGGTCTTTCCACCACCTCCAAGACCACCGAGAGCGTTGAACATTCCGGGGCAAAGGAAGCAAACAAACGCAACCATTCCCAACTGGACCTTTGGCGACGCATACCATGGGATGTTGATACCAGCAATGCGACGACCTCTGTACTTCCATCCATCAGGGAGTGCGATGTCACCAGTGGGTTCTTGATCATAGTGTGCCTCGGAGGTATTGGGAGTCTTCTCAGCTGGGGCCGCAGACTCGGCGCCATATTCTTCCTTCTTTTCAGACATCCTGGGCGATTTATCTGGTCTGGCAAAGCTAAAAGGGTGGTTGTTGTTGTTGTTGGATGATGTTGCGAGTTGGGAATAGATCGCGACCCGAGGTTGTGCACGCGAGCTTTTATCAGTGCAACTCTGTCGTCACCGTCTCCAATGCTGAAGTGTTCCCAAATAAAAAATGAACTCGTCGCAAAAGCGAGGCCCTGCTGATATATACCTAGCGCCACGAGAGGCTAGCTAGCATCTTTGTTAGCAGCGTTAATTGTACGTAGAGATAACGTTCTCAAGAACCGGCCCTTTTTGGCATCTTCTCCGCACATCGAAAGCCCATCAAAGGTGGAGACGAAGACCGTCCCTTGGCACCCTACACCAATTCTAGCCTCCCATTTGCCTGTCGCCCATCCAAACCATACAGCCCCCCTGCCCCTCGCCGTACCCCAGCGGATGGTTGCATATGGATTTTCGTGTCATTCGTGGGTGGGTGGGTGATACTACCATGCATGCAGATCTTACCGTCTATGTAACGTGTGATGGTCCCCTAAGAGGCTGGATCACTGGGAGCAGATGAGAACGCCAAACCAACCTATGGACCTCTCGCGCGGCAGCGATAGGCGAGTTAGTGGAGGATTGAGAAACAAGCTTTGGATATAATTAAATCTCCACCCCTTGCCCTCTCCTTATCCTCGATGTATCATTTATACTGTGTGGCGCCCTGATGGTTACAGCAACCAGAAAAGTTCCTCTTCAGCCATTCACTTCTATTTTCACATGCTGAGTCTCGACATTTTCTTGTACGACAGCAGCCACACGACCACAACATGGCCGCAGAGGCTACTTACGTTGAAAATCATACCACAGCAGTCGGTTGATGCCGAGCCGAGTTCATCTCTTCCTCCCAGACTTCAGATATCTCCAGTTCGCATTTTGACAGCCTCGTATAACCCAAGTTGCCACGATTAGACACATAACCAATGGGCGAATTGATTTCGAGGGCAGCACAGTAATAGATAGCACTGATACTCCGCTCGCCTCTCGTTCGTCACCCTTCACGGCATGAGAGTTGCATGGATTAGTCGTGCCGATGCTCCTTCCCTGCTACAGTAGCTCTCCCACCAGTTGATTAGCGATAACCAGTCCCTCGTCCCTTTTGAGCGACCAGCAAGCTGCACGTGATGCGGTCGCACTGGACACACGGGACGGCACGCCTCTCATTTCATTGTTACAGAGAAGGGGGATGGTGTTTCATATAGTACATGTTGTGGTTACATGCTTGTGCGTTCGAGTTGGCGGCTGCTGGCCAATGTCATGCCATACTTGATTCCGAAGTTGATAAGAAGAAGTGGAGACTTTGGTACCGAAGTTTTGGTTCGTGTCTTTTCTGTCAGGGAATTGTTCAAGTGGGGTTTGGGAAAGAAAAATAGGCTACGTACCAGCCGCCGCGCCTGCGCGAACCCTCTTCGAATCCCGTATTTGAAGGTTACCTCTCCTTCAGTCCGGTTTCGGTTCATTTTCAATTCACTGTTTGTCTCATTCCATACGTAAGCCTGGATCTCGACTGTCGTTTAATATTACTCGAACCACACTGTCGGCTTGTGGCTGCTTCGTCAAAAGTCGATCGAGGCGAGCCGCTTCAATCAGACGACGGCGAGTTTATGAGGCTCTACCAATTTCATACCTCATCTCATATTCATCTAAAATGTCAGGGCATGTAGCTCAGATGGCAGGACGTTGCCTGGATATATTGCTCGGCCTCCCGAGAGACCTTCAACGCGGCTGCGGCCTGTAGGCAATCACCGGATTGCAGCATCGAGATCGACGCCCACCGTTATGGCCTCAGAAGTCACACGATATCCCTACACCTGCGTGCAAACAGTTTCTGCAGATCAGTATCTGGATCTCCAAGGTGGTGTTCGACTTGGCAAGTGCTTTCGCTCGTGACCCGGGAGCAAGTTGAATTCGGTTTGAATTCCTCAATTTCTCAATCCTTAGAAACACCGAATTACTGAATCACGCAATCTGCTTACCAGAGCATCCAACCCCAGCCATTTCTCTTCAAGGAATGCTCACAGGCTTCTCGCAGATTCTTCGCAACTCCAAACCACCTTTCGTCAGCGCCTAGAAATTTCCCCCTCTCATTCAGTCAGTCCCAAAACATCGCCATTTGCAGAGCAATAACCCGCCAAGAGTTTTGTCACTAAAGAGGCCACTGGAACCCGATGCCCCGTCGATATATACAAATACGGTGACGGCTATGGATTGAAGGGAGCAAGTTGTATCTCGAAACATACCTTACTCTAACCCCTAACACAGGGCGGAGGTTAAGTGTTACATTTCGTATAAGTACGACGGCTGCAGAATGAAGGGATCACGTTGTGTCTCCAAAGATACCTTTCTTTGACCGCGTTACGAGACAGATCGATTAGCTGAAGCCTACGTATTCCCTGAAAAAATCCCCGAACAGGTCGTGCTCGCCAGCCTGATGAATATCCTCGTTTCCAACCTTCACCTGAGGATGTTACAGTCGGGTCTCAGCAATGACAACAGCTTGCGACGACGAGAAACTGTCACGACAATGACAATTTATGGTGCCCAGCTCGGCTGCTGCGGGTGGCTTAGGCGCAAGTTCAATGTTGGTTGAATTCCTCCTTTTGTGCATTCATTTTACTGTCAAGAATTAGCGGATCACTCAAATCATTCAGATATGCTCCTTGAGATTCGAATCATTCGATCTCTTTGATGCATCCCCGCGGCTTGTAAAGTCTCTACATTTTCCCATCCTTCGCCAGTATCTAGACGCTGCCTTAAGTAGCATATCGAGTCTCAATCGTTCTGTCCTCGAGTCTTGAAAACACATGTTTTGGATAGCTAGTAGCTGTCAGTAGTACCCTCGAGTTCAGTTATTAATTCAGAGTGAGCGATTTTTAGAGTCTTGATCCAAGGGGCTTCAAATCGCTCAATCTAGAATGAAGGATTGATGTCTTGTATCCCAATTCATATAGCATCTCCATCTATTAAATCGTAACTAACAGAATATCATCAATTCCAGAGCTACACTCGCAGTCAGTCAATGCAAAGAGACCGCTGGTACTAGACGGCAGTGTCAGATTTCGCATAAATATTGTGACGGCCACGGAATCACAGGAGCAAAACAATGACCTACCACCATCTCGTCAAGGCAGAGGTCGACGAGCTGGAGACTACGAATTCCAAGGAACAAACGTTTGAACGAGCCATGCTCATCAGTTTGACAAGCAATCTTCTCATTTTTCAATATCTATTGTTGTCTTGGGGACGTGCTATCAGGTCCTCGACAATGACAACAGCTTGCGATAAAACGAAACAGTGTTACGATAAGAATGTGTTAGCTGCCTTCTTTGGGCGGCGTAGAGTAGAGTTGACGAAGACTGGACTCTGGCCACACATGACGAAAGTTTGTCAGGTCCGCTATGCAAAGAGAGTTTAGGAAAGGAGGTCCAGTCATCTAGATGGGATGGGTCGAACGAATTGATTTGTATATTGCTACTTTGCAGGAGAGGATGAGCGATTAAGTAGTAGCCATCACAAGCTCAAGTGAGTCTACCAGTGAAATGTGGCACTAAAAAGATAGAGTGATTTACAGCAAAGTTCCTGCCAGATTGTCATGGATCAGCTATCAATTTTGGATATTTCCTTCAAATAGCCCGCGTCACAAGGAAGTCAAGAAAGGTAAACAATCAAGCTCTCTCTTCTCTCCTGAATTCAAACTACTCAGCCCCAGCTGCCACCCCATGTGTCCAGCAGAGCCATGTCTGGAACCTAGCAAGCTCGCACCGAAGACAAACCAACTTGTTTTCGTCGCCTATTTTCGCCGGCTGAGGCATATCTTTCACCACAAATTACATTATCCTCGTTAGTTGCATTGATACTGTCGACAGCTTTGCCGTTATAATTTGCTAAATCATTGCCTCTATCTTATTCCAAAGGCATGGCTCTTTGTGCTGAAGAGTTGCATTTTGATATATTTGCATTGGTGTCTTACATACTTTCACAGCATTACAACACAATTATGATTTCCCTAAGGCCTTCCGCTGTTTTTCTCGCACAAAGCCTTTGTTCAAAGCATCAGCCTGGAAGGTTGACTCTGCACAAATTGAATTGCACTTGTATTTATACCTAGCAGGAATCTAGAATAAGGTTCGAAGGGGCAAATCTCATGCTCGGTTCGCCATCAGAACACATTTGCCTATTGATACAGGTCCCAAAATCCTCTCTATCAGTCTCCCTTTATCCACCCTCAATTACCCAACCAAATCCAAACGCTGAAAATAAGCTCCCTCTTTATCATCGACCGTTCAATCTTATATCTAGGGCAAAGGTCCCATGAAGTCCTCGCAGCACCCCCAAAGTGCGGAACCTGCAAGTTTCCACACTGTCCGGCAGCATATAGAGTCCTGCGTCGACAAGTCTGTGAGTTGAGATTATACTTTGTGAATTTCAGTATGTGATTGAATGGGTGCTGACTAAACTCGACAGGACACTATGGCTCTCTGTGATAAGATATCGCTGACATGGGAGTTGACGATGAGAAGGAGGCACAACGAAAGGAATGTCGACAATCATGTTGACGAAATTTGAAGGAGGACAGAGCGGAGGAATTGTGGGTAACCAATGATTTATTCCCTTTAGCGAGGACAATCTCGCGCTGAGGCCGACCCGGGGCGAAGCACAGTCTAAATTTCCATGAATGATTTCATTGAAGACTTGAAGATAGGAATTCTATTCCATTTTATGCTCCTAAATCCAAGGATGCCGTCAAAATATGTAACTTGAATCAAATGATGTACAAGCACTTCTCAATCCCTCACTCGATACGAACAATCAGTTCTCCGCATCGTAATCATTAATAGCCTTAACCTTTGGCGCACTACTCGATTTCTGCTCTCAAGTCAGCCCAATCCCTCATCCCTCCAATCATTTCCTCACCCCTTCCCATCCCTCTGTCTCCATTCAAAAAAAAAACAGAAAATTCACTCACAGGATCAAAAGTATACCCCAACCACTCCTTAACCAACCGTCTCGCCAGTTCCAATCCAATCACCCTCTGCCCCAAACACAAGACTTGCGCATCATTACTCAGCACCGCTCTCTCAACCGAGAAACTATCGTGTGCAGTAACAGCGCGGACGCCAGTCACTTTATTTGCGGAGATCGCGACACCGAGACCTGTTCCGCAGATCAGGAGCGCGCGGTCGGCTTTACCTTCTTTTATGAGCTTCGCGGCGTCGACGGCGAAGTGCGGGTACGCTGTTTTGTCTTCTGGGTGGAGGGGGCCGACGCTGTGGGTGATGGGGAGGTTAGTGAATGGTTCTATATTGAGAAGTGCGCGGAATATGGGAAGGGGTGAAAGGTGGGAGACGGCACGTACTCGTGGACGGAGGCGACGCGGGGGTCTTTTTGGAGGTCGGCTGTGAGTGCTGCTTTGTAGTCAAACCCAGCTGTGAGAGACGTTAGATCAAAATATAATAAGTGTCAGATGTGGCTTGTTACAAGGCGAAAAAGATAGGACCTACCATCATCGCCACCGACCACGATTCTCAACCCTTTTGTTCCATTTTCTGCCATTTTGAAGGTGGGGTTGGGAAAATGCGGGGTATCTTATGCTGAGCGGAACCTCAAATGCTTCGACAAAGATACGAACGAACAAGAGCAGTTTGGCAGGAGATATGGTTTGAATAATGTTCAGAAAATACTTAGATGACGGAATATTTGACAAGCTTGACATATTTTTTGGACTGGGAAGCATGCTGGTTTTGTTGGTTGAGTGGAGCGCTTCCCCGCGCTGCGCCGGATGACTGGATTGGGCAAGCCGATGACGGGGTCTCGCCCGAGAGTGGATTCGGGCTAGAGACCAAGTTGTTCTAGAATATTTCCTGTTCTTTCCACGTAAAGTATCAATTGCACACTCGTAGCATTATTTGTTAGAACTTCTCGACAGACAATTGTGTTGGCTGGGACTCTGCAAAGTAAGTATATCGCAGCGCTCCTTCCTTCAGCGATTGATCCAACTGCAGACGTAGACATCATGGAATCCCGCCCAAAACGAACAGTAGGAGTCTCCCTAAAAATGTATTTCGACCTCGAACAAACAGCCCAATACATAAGAGACTGCGTGCCTCTCGGTCCCCACGCACAATCACACAACGTCGAGATATTCGTCATCCCCGACTTCGTCTCTCTCACAGCCGCAAGCACAGTTCTTCGGCTGGAAGCTCCAACAATCAGACTCGGAGCTCAAGACTGTTTCTGGGAAGACAGCGGCGCATATACAGGAGAAGTCTCGCCCGCGGTATTAAAAAGCATTGGATGCTCGATCGTCGAATTAGGACATGCTGAACGCAGAAGGTTGTTTGGGGAGACAGATGCGGAAGTCGCGAAGAAGGCACAAGCAGCTGTTCGAAACGGCCTTACGCCTCTCGTGTGCATCGGCGAGAAAACCCGCGGGAGAGTAGAAGAAGCAGTAACAGAATGCAGGCCGCAAATCGAATCCATCCTCTCCGTAACCGACCAAGAGATTATTTTCGCCTATGAGCCAGTATGGGCGATTGGACAGCCCAAACCTGCGTCTGCGGAATATGTGGTCGCTGTGGCGAAGGAATTGAGGAAGCTTTGCGGGGACAGGCAGGTGCGGTTTCTGTATGGGGGCTCTGCGGGGCCGGGCACATTCGATGCGATGCGAGAGGGTGTTGATGGGTTGTTTCTGGGGCGTTTCGCGCATGATGTGATGAATTTTATGGAGGTTATTGCAGAAGTTGGATCCTAGGGTTTGGAAGTAAGTAACTGAACCTTACCTGAAGTCAAAGTCTGCGATGGCAATGCATCTCTGATTCACAATCATCAATTGAGGTAGCACGTGTAAAGCCAGGTTGTTTGATCAGGACTCGTATGTCTCGACCAGACTTTCCGAAGCAAAGGGCATGATGCAGTCCGGCCTTCGTGGAAGCCGATAGCCACCCGTTCAATCTTGAGAACGTCATGGTTGTGTTCCTGATCAGGAGGCTGTCTTGATAGATATCCAATTTGAGAAACGGCGATCAACGGACATCCGAGAATTGTAGTAAATTAACCAGAAATACGGCTGCATCGGCGCCAGTAGATTCCGGGCCAATCAGTGCCTCTTCGTACCTGACACTCGGGCCAATATCATGGGGAAGTCCGCCAAAAGTCTCCGCTGAAACGAACCAACTTCAACAACAGTCAAAGGAGGCTTGACCAAGTTGTATAGGTGAACACAGTCCAAGCTGGGAAATCGGACTCGATACGCGCCTTCTCTGATTTGCTATCACCTATTGACTGATTCGATAACATTGGCTAATCTCCCAGGAAACTTCCCACGAGCTTTCATTCCTTTTCTTTCCCTGATCTGCTCTGCAAATAAAAGTCCAGTTTCAGCATTGACTGCGGATTTCTTTTTACAAGCTCTACAAAGACAGCTTTGAATCTGAAGAGCGGCCTCTAGACCAATTGATCTACTACAGCAGACACAATGGCGAAGACAATCCTCATTCTCGGAGCCTCGTACGCTGGCTTGAACATTGCTCACTCGTAAGAGACAACATATCAAGCTGCATCGGACGAAACTAATATGTTCGCAGACTCCTCAAGCGTACATTGACCACGGTGAAGGACTACAAAGTCGTTCTAGTCTCTCCTACGACTCATCACTACCACAATCTTGCTTCAGTTAGAGGTTCGTCTACCCAGTAGGATATTTCGAGAAATGCTAACCCAGCCTCTAGCTATCGTTCCTGGTCAGTTGGCAGATGAGAAGGTAAACAGCCTACTTCTATTGACTCCATCACCCCAGCTAATCGTATCAAGATCTTCCAAGAAATCGCCCCTGGATTCAAGAACTACCCCGAAGGCACCTTCGAATTCATCCTCGGCGCCGCCTCCTCCCTCGACCCCGCGGCAAAATCCGTCACAATCTCTACCGCCAATGGCGAAAAAGCCCTCACCTACGACATCCTCGTCCTCACAACCGGAACCCGCACAATCGGTGAAGTACCTTGGAAGAGCTCTCTCAATGGCTACGAACACACGCGTGATTGCTTGCACAAGATCCAGGAACAGGTTAAGGCTGCGAAGTCGATTGTGGTTGGTGGAGCAGGGCCTACGGGTGTTGAGGCTGCTGCGGAATTGGCGTTTGAGTATGGCAAAACGAAGGAAGTTACGTTGATTACGGCTGGAAAGGAGTTGCTTACTGATAGCATGCCCACGAATATTGCGCAGGGTGCGGAGGCTACGATTAAGAAAATGCACGTCAATGTTGTCAAGGGCGTCAAGATCCTCTCCTCGACTCCAGCCGCGGACGGCCAAACCGAATTGACCTTGGACAACGGCGAGAAGATGACTGTCGATCTCTACCTGCCCACCATTGGCGTTATCCCGAACACGGAATATGTGCCGAAGAATCTTTTAGATGGTAAGGGACAGGTTGTCGTCGATGAGTTCTTGCGGGTCAAAGGCACGCAGGATGTTTGGGCCGCAGGCGATCTTACGAATTTGGATTTTGCCCAGCTTGTCTATTGCCAGAAGCAGGCTACTGCTGCGGCTAAGAATTTGGATTTGGTGTTGAAGGGGAAGGAGCCGGTTGCTTACAAGAGTGGTGGTGACCGCATAATGGGACTCGCTCTTGGACGAAGCAAGGCAACTGGCCGATCTGGCAGCATGAAGGTCCCTAGTCTTGTTATTTGGTGGTTCAGTATGTCACATATTTTCCCAAAACACTTGGAAGGACTATGCTAATAAGCCAACAGAGGGCCGCACCCTAGGAACTGAGAATATGCCCAGAATCATCAACGGCAGCGCTTTCTGATGACATGGCGGCGGAGAAGACGTTGCATTCGATGAATTAATGTAGTGAGCACGCATGGTTTGGTCTAACTCGTTTTTTTCCTTTTCATACCGTGCATCAGGAGCGCGAATTGTAATAGAAGAAGTGATTGTATACAGTACTCAGAGTTGCGAGTTTCTCCTTTCTAGAACTTACAATGCAAAGGTCTCAAGTACTTATTGGGCGCCATACGGCGGATGAAGACGAATATATCCAAACTATCCACAATTGGGGAGAAGTTGGATTGTGCTGTGGCTCGCGCTTCAGTACCGTGCTACTGACACTTCTGAATCCGGTCGGGACGAAGATCCATGCGGGGTCTTCGAGGTGGGGGCTTTTAGGACTCAAGTGAGCGACAACGAAATTCCAAACGACGACAAGAAATAGAACGATGGCGAAATACCTACTATCCTTCCCAAGATCTCCTTGCATTTGATTCATAATCCAAATCTGCCAAGTGGTAGAAAATAACTCATCACATCTCCTCTTATGTATCAGGCAATTCTCTAGCTGCAGTGACTGCTCCCTTTAACAGCGAGGATTCTTCGTTGCCTATCCTGCGGTTTCTAATCGGTTGGCTCCGAGTCTTTATGGGTCGCTGGGTAACTGCCCATGCTTCGAGCTCTCTTACATGTCGCGGGGCAGATGTTGAAGAAATGTCTGGCTAGATGGATTTGAATCTCGTCAGTGAAGTTGGTTTTCTCTTTCAGGGTGATTGGCTTTTCTCGAAGGCACTTTTTGATTAACCTAGAGTGGGATATTTCCGAAACTTAGAAGCCTTTCATCCCTATTAATGTTGAGGAGGAGGAGCAGCACTAAACTCGACATCATCCAATATAAAGGGAAATGATTAGTATCGTTGGGGAGAGTGACTCAACAGCATAACCGACATGCGATTCGTGCATTAACGAAGCGGATTGTTAGCATGGATTATGACCTTGAGTCGGATCCATAGCGAAGAGAAACGCGCTTCATGCGGGTCATGGCGTTCAAATTGGCAATGACGAAAATTTGCATTGGCAAATAAACTTGCGAGATTACCAGTGGCCAAGGGGCCCTGTGATGATTTTAGTATGAGGTCACGCGTTATGACTTCATAGATAAACTGGGTTGGGAATATAGATGTTCAATGGGTTATCAAGTCTTCAATTGGCAGTCACTATCACATGAGAAATCCATCGCAAGCTCTGTAGAGTAAAAAATTTTGCCTGTCCTATCTTCATGAGATTCTGTCGCTCGATTCACTGTCCAGTGTATCCGGCTTGCAGGTGACATCGAAACACCCCTAACTTCATAAAGCCCCCTAGTGTTACCACCCAAGTGTAACTGGCCGGATTTTAGTTTCTAGGAACGCCTGTTACATCTTGTGTCTCAAGATAGACTTGAAGACATCCCGCCCCTTCTCAAGCGTGCTTCTCCTTCCCTCTAGATGCTCTCTTTGACGGACGGTTGTAGATGGTTCAGAGGCGAGATTAGAAACTTCCGCATCATCCAACGCTGCCACAACAAGAGGTGAGAAGGCCTCCTCTAGCCCATGGACAATATGGCGCTCTGCCACTTGAATAGTGATATTATCTATGAAGGTTTTAAGTGAAACCTACCACGAGCGAATTAGTATCAGCTCGCGGGCAACTGTACGGACCCACCTTATAGAACGCATGCAAATCATCTAGAGCATCGCTACAAGAAAGATTATCCAGATCTAGTTCGAGCTTCTCGTGAAAATCGCGGACGACTTTTTCGTGATCGACTTTGGGAACCTCTACATAATAACCATTAACGTCGTGCATCGAAGTCGTGGTTGTTGCGCCTTTCAGACAACACTCAAACTCCATACGATGCCTTTCTCGTCGTATCTTCTGGATCGTTGTAGTATAATAGTGATTATAGGTCATCGGATAACGTTTTTGGTCTTGGAAGAGTTCCTTCAGTCCGGCTTCGCCAGCCCCAAGTCTCGTCTTTAGGGATTCTTCGACGATAGAAGCTTGAATTCGAGAAGAGACATCTACAGGGCAGATGTCGCGGAGCAAGTCAACCACGAAGTTGGAGCACAATTTCGAAACCTTATCCAAATGGTCCTCTGCCAACGCTTGCCAATTCTCGGACTGCTCCCAAAATAGCTCTCCGATCAGTAAAGGGTTGAAATTTCCAGGTAGTTCCCTTCCTCGAGTTCGGATGAGAACCGCCTTGACCCAGCTCAAGGCTTTAGACCGACAGAGCACTTTGGGAACAGATGGAAAACGGTAGTCAGGCCTGTCTAACTCAGAGCCAGCCTCAGCCTGATCGCTATCAACATCAGAGGCCGGAGTATCAGCATCCCCACCGCACTCGTCATCTTCTAAGCTTACGAGCCCTTCAAATTTATATTTGCATCCAAATTTGCACATGTCCCTTGCAAACTTAACGTTGAGAAGTTGAACCGCAGCCCGCAATCGGCGTTCGTGAAGCGTAGAACCGAAGCCAGGTTGTGTGACCACCTTTCGAAAGTAGTCGGATTCGTAATGACCGTTCACGCCCGCTTTCGTGAGGTCATAGAATTGCAAGCTAAGCTGCATCAGGTACTCCTTCTGCTGGCGCACCGTCGAGCGTTCCTGTCCAAGGGTTTGCAGACCTAGCAATGTCTCCTTGTAAATCTGATCCAGCTCTTCCTGCAGCTTGGGAAGCTCGTTTTTGATATGTCGGAAGAGGAGGTCGCTCAAGCGGACCCTGAGCGACTCGATGCCGAGCATGTCAGGAGCTAATGTCTGCCAGTTGCCCTTGCCGAAGAAGGCTCTTTCGGATTGATTTCGCTGATCAAAGCTGTCGTGGCGTTCGGTAAAGCCCCTGTTCTTGAGAACATGCCATCCAAGCGCGAAGAAGATGTCTTCGTTTCTTGCGAGATTGATGAATGCAGTTTCATTCCCCGAGTTTGGATGAAGGTCGTCTGGCTTGGTTATAATACCCAGAGTCCTGCTCCCTTTCTTATCGAACTCTCTAGCTCGCTTCAAGATGATCTGATTTGCATAGTCGTTCTTAGCTGACACGATAGCCAGGATGATAGTGCGTGGATTGGAGATGTATCCTTCGACAAGATCCCAGACCAACTGAACATCGTCACTGCTTTGAGTCTTGTTCTCAGAATGGATCAACCCGGGAAGGTCAACTAAGGTTAACTGTGGACGGTCAGGTCCGGATATCTCGATGCTCAAAACGTCTTTGGCAAAAGCCTTTTGCGTTTGACCTGTGGCCTCTACAATTCCCATAAGCTTTGTCGCCTTATCAATGAGATCAGGGAGTTCGCGGAAGTCTGAGATAGATTCTCTAAACTGCGCTAGTTCGGCTTGCTCCTGTCTTGGCCTTGTCTTTTCCGGAATGATTCTGGTCTTGATAGAAGGTATTGACGCCCTACGCAGGACTATCTCGGTTGCAAAGCGAGTGCAGAGATTCTCCCTCCTGGGAAATGGAATCTCTGTTATCGCCTCTAGGACCGAGCTCTTTCCTGATGACTGATCACCGCAGACAACAAGTTGCGGAAGAGACACGATCCCTTCAAGTCCACACTGTCGAAGCGAATCAACAATGTTCAGGACCCGCCGCTGCTCATCATTTTGAAGCGCGTCAAGAGATGACGTTGAAATTAGAACATGTTCGCTAGTTGGGGTTGAGTTAATCGTCGCCATCGAATTTTCTAGTTCGGGTGGAAGCACAGAGACAAGTATGGGAGAGGATAGAACGAGGGGCGGCAAGCTGGCTGAATCACTTTGGACAATAGGAAATGTCTCATTCAGGACAAATAATCAATGTAATTGACCGAGTGAAACCAAAGACTTCAGATATTCAGCTTCAGAGAAAGGTGATAAATGTGAATGAGCATTTGGCACATAAAGGGATGCATTGCTTGAGTGATGCCAACTTTCATGTGAATGAGTTGCCATTTCGACCATTGTAGCAGAGCTTTGATTTGTTAAGAATCTCGTTGGCGGTTGAAGACGAGGCACTCCTCGTCGTCTTTGTCCACTCATCCCGCTTCGATCTGTGGAGGTAAAATGTGTTTCCCGGGGCGCACTTGTGAAATATGCAATCGATCGGCGAAATCGATAAACTACTGTTTACACGTGCTTTGCATTTATTTCGCGACAAGCTAATTATTCACCTTACTTGAAGCATTACATTTGACGATAAATATTGGGCCTGGCTTTCCACATGGCTCGTGATTAAAACCCACCCGGTGTGAGCCGCTTACTCACACCGGGTGAGAGGAGGCACACTACTCATTATTTCACACGTATTCTATTGGAATTTTTTTAATGATTTGCAATATTAATCTAGTACCAGCTACAGAGCATCATATGATTTAAATATATATATATATAAATACCTGGAAGTAGTTGAGTTGTAAGAGTTGGAAATTTGGGTGTATTTTACTCTGTGCCAGTTTCCTCAACGAAGAAAATGCCCTCTTTGAACTTTAAAACTAAGTAATGTAATATTCTACAATTAACTATACTTTATAGCTAGAAACACAATTTCGGTTCAGTACATTTGATTGATTAAAAATTATACGAATAGTGTAGTTATGAGAGTTGAAAGTAAGACTAAATTTCGACCCCTCACAGAGTACTCACACCGGGTGGGTTTAATTGCGACCCTTTTTCACATCCTCTAAGTCCAACTATCCGTCTCTAAATCCTGCCAATGGCAGTCTCGTCGGCGGACAGACGGCGGGTCTTCCTCGCCTACCGCACTGTATTTACTGGCCCCCAAGCCCATATTCGGAAATCTAAAAAGGTCCGAGAAGTTATCGAGCAGCACGGAAGCTCGTTCAAACCATTGATCAAGGACTTCGGGCTAAATAAGGTCGTCGACATCGTCAAGGACCTCTTGGATCAGCGCATCTTTGAGTCTGAATTGAAGGCAAAGGTCGCATTCCCAGAGCTCTTCCAAACCTCACCTGCTCGCGATGTTCAACGTAACGAGTCGGAAAATGATGCCGCGCGCTCCGGAGCTGAAGCTTTAGAAGAATTAACGTCTGCGAGTGAATGTGGAGGATTGGACAATGATCACGAAGGTGTTAAAATCCCGGAGAGCAAGTTACCCCTTTATGACTATTACAATCCGAGAGGATCCTGACCATCTAAACCAGTATCAGAACCTGCTACGCAGATAGCTCCGTCATTATATCCCTCCTATCTTCCTTATAAGATCCAACACCACATCCTTACGACGACTCAGCGTGAGCTAGAGGAATGCTGCTTCGAGTTTACAGCCAAATGGTTACCATCCTTATTAGAAGAGCATAAATGGGACTGTGCTGAGGCAGTTGAGTTGACAAAGTGGACAAGGACTTTGGCTAAGCGTTGCGACAAACTTCCTTCTTCTGCAATCGACAACGATTCCGAGACACCCCTGGAAAAAATCTTCTCCTCCACAAATGTCCTTCGACACACGGCCGTACATCGGCTCACAACAACCGCACGAGGGATACACAAGATGATCCAGTCAGCGTCACGGCTTGCACAGACTCTCAGCGATCACTCAAGAGCTGCAGGGTTAGAAAACCTACACCTCGAAATCGGAAGTCGTATTAGAGATATGGAACTCAACAAGAACTTCTTGGAGAACAGGCTCGATGAACAGCTTCAGGCCATTTCCGAGCAGCGTGCAGAGCTTGATAGGAAAGAGAAGGACGCGATAGCAACAATGCTACAAGAAGACCAGGAGAATACGCTGCTTATAGGATCATTCCTAGAAGATGCGGTCAAGAATACCTTTGGACGACCTGATGAGGTCGGACCTGTGGAGTTGACAAACATGATCAATGGTGCACACGACAGCGATGGCAACAATGGAGACGAACATGAGGACGCTATGGACAGTGGGCTTATATGACAAGGGTGCTGGCAGAACAGATTATCTATTTCACTAAGGCAATTGGTTTGACGTTGTACGTTTGTTTAGCAATGGAAATTGTTCAGGTCGGAGCTATCCCATAACGTTCTTATATCTTCTGTCTCCAGATATCAAGGAGTGTTTTGTCCTTCATATGCTGTGGTAGCTCTAATGTGGTTCCGTTTTCGCTATAACTATCCCAAAATATCAAGTAGTACGCATCTCCTTACTTCTCTAGTAGTATACCATCAACAGGGTACAGGCCATCATCTGAGCTTTGGTAATAGACGCGTCGTCCAAGACTTGAGTATTAGTTATTGTCTTGGCTCCTATGATAGCTGAACACTGATTTTTCTTTCTTCGTCCTAAGGTCAGTTAATAAGCCTGGCTGATTCTACTCAAGCACTAACCACCCACAGCTCATCCTCTCCTTACCCAACTGACCTAAGCCGCCTAAGTATTCTGAGCAGTCCCTAATCAGTACTCGTTGCTTATGTACGTGTTTTATCTCTTAATCCTGTAACCAATAATACTTCAAGTAAGCTAGTAAGCCCACCATACTTTCGTCAAGTTTTACTGACTGTTCTAAGGGGCATCAAACAGGCCCCGCGGGAGCCGAAAATGGACCTTATACTGTAGAAGTAAGTTCACGTTATGCCTGGAGTTATTGCCTAAGACAACGGATTACGTAGCCGTTACTCAAGGGGAGGGTTTTTGTACCGCTTGCTATAAACCCTCTTCCTGCCTTTGTCTCATCACCCAAATTCCTTAGGGTTACGCATTCGAAGCGAAATCGGTCAAGTTTCGTGGCAGAGCTACCACCTAAGACTGCTAAAATTTCAACTCTTCTCAAAGACGTTAATCTGGGATATTCAACCTTCAGCATCATCAATCCGAAGCAAATCTGGCAGGTTTCCAGCTACAACAACTATTCCTTGAAGTGTTTTGTATATACATAAGATCTTCTCTTAACATCTCTCATCACTTTGCACAAGGAATAGAATAAATATCGCTATCCACACTTGGGGTCCCAGAATTCCAATCAACGGACAATACGTATTCACACTAGTCTGTAATCTACTGTCTATACAAACACGAACATCCTCCTCCCAGAATCATACCAACCTGCAATAGAATTTGGCAAGTTATCCTAACATCAACCACAGCATGAGTGGTTCTCGGCAGTTCGGAAAGTCCGGCCAGTGGAACAGAAAACGTCACCGAGTCCGCCATGCGGGACGTAACGGAAACCGACACACAAGGAGGTAAGGTGGTGGCTAGGGGTCACATTTGCATTCGTGAATCCGGGAATCTAGGGCGGTGAGGCCTTTGATTGCGGGAGATGCAGGGCCCATGTGTTCGTCTCAAGAATCGGGCGTCACCGACCTGTTAACACCCCTGAATGATGTTCAGGAATAAGAGCTCAAAACAGTTATGGAATGTCTCAGCACGTTGCAGCCTTCGACTTTGTGGACGAAATCGAGTTCGGAAACCACAAAATCAAGTTAGGCTGCTTGAAAGGTGACTCAGTGGTTGAAGCCTCATCTGTTTGTCTTGACCAACCACATCTTTATTAAATGGTTCGCCCAAATTTTCACTACCATGTCAGGATTCGAGGAGATACTCTGTGATTACGGAGGCCGCTTTCAAAAGTAGCCGGATTACAGGGTATTGAAAGCCTGTAAAATATCATCTAGCCCTGTAACAGCCTGGAATTAATGCTAGGTCCCTGTAAATTTAGCGTGATCGCCCTGAAGCGGTTGGGCAGCACGCGCTCAGACCCAAGGAGGCGCTCGCATGCCCAATCAGCTACAGGGAGCGTAGAGGCCTACAATTACAGGGTTTTATAGGGCTCGGTTAGAAATTATAGACTTGAATACCCTGTAATCCGGCTACTTTTGACCGCAGCCTTCGTACATTTACTGGAAATATTGTGAAGCCGCACAGACACGCACAGACGGTGACTGAAAGACCTCGATCGCTGTTGGCTGACCCGGATTGGTGGTGGACTAAGAGGCTGCCGGATGCCTTTTGGGGGGTTCCGGTGCCAATTGCATTGCTGTTTAGGCAACCAAGGTCCTTGCTTGGCACAGTCCCAGGCTCATCCTATCCTTAAATGCTGCATTTCCGACCTTGGGCACAGCACTCTTTTTTTCTACGTAAAGTCGACATTGAAGACGGCCCGGACAGCGTCCTGGAAATATGTCTTCACGTGGATCAGGTCCGGTTAGCTTGAACTGGAACCTGGACTTGCAGGCCAGGGCCGTAATTGAGGTTAGCGCTTCCCTCTTAGCCACAGCCCTGGTCGACAATGTCCAAGTGCTCGCAGTGACAGTCTGCGAGAGTTACGGCGCAAATCTCCCAATATGCCGAGATACATGCGACAAAATAGAGGGCTTGGCCAAAAGGGCTAAGTCTTGGGAAGTGTTCAAGCAAGTTGGGGTCAAAATTGGGTTTAGTCAATACGATGTTGTCAGTGAGCTTTCCCGAAGTGATGCCGGTAGTAAGTACTCGTACCGCACTAATCTTAGGAATTTGAGATTAGTTGCTTATATTCATTCGGCAGTCCGATTTCTAGGTCTCGCGGCAGCTCTCCTTTCTCTTGGATCGCCATACGAAGCTGCGAAAGCCTTGCACTTGCTTTTGGACGATAGTTCTCCAAAGAGTCAGCCTCTTCCCACCGTACAACAGTTGAAGGATCTATTCATAGTGCTGGAGTACAAAATCAGCGCGTCAGACTTCGTCAATTCTCTCCAAGGATGGGATATAATACTCAAGTCGTCGGAAGTTGGTCTTCAGGATCTCTTCATTGACTTAGACGACATTCAAGGGGAGGGGCGTCCTGTCTGCTGTCCCGAGGGACCTTCCCCCCATTTGCCTGATAACTCATCATCACCACCTGGTGAAGTTCCTTGTGGTGCACGATCAACTGAGCTGTCTGGACTGGGAATATCAATAGCTCCTATACCACAAGTCCGACAGATTGGTGTTCGAGGATTTTTTATCCGCTCTTGCTGTCTACCAGAGGAGAGTATATTGAAACTCCTTCAAGCTCTGGCCGAGCTCGGGCGTGTTGGAGAAGCTACGTCTGCTATCATTCAAGTTCCCCCAGAGCTTGCCGCCTGGTGTATTGCCTTTGTCAAATGGTGCCTAGGAACTCCACCTTCAATACGCCAGCTCAAGAAGGACGGAACATACAAACAAGCTGCACTTCTCGGACAGCCCTGCAGCAACGTCTTTCTTGACATAGCGGAGCCCGGCTCAAAAGTTTTCTATGTACGGAATTTTCGCAAAATGTCGCGGATTGAGGACTTACTTTGGGAGAGTCACTTTGAGGTCTCAGGGAGAAGGCCTTGGGCAGGCCTACTCTCACCAAAAATGTACTTTCAAGGTCGCGTCCGAGATCTGCAGAGTCGGCATCACTTGCTCCACGTTACCAACACCTTGCTAGTTTTGGCACAGGAAGTCCCGAAGGTTGCAGAGCAGTTCCCACGTCCTGACGATATTGTTGATCTGGTCGCAATGCTCTTTGATATCGACAATGTCATCACGCAGCTTAAGAAGGTCGATACTTCTGAGATCCACGAATTTTGGTCTGAAAAAGAATCTCAAACAATCATTTCGCAGTTGTTTGTGGAAGTTTTGGTGCTCTCCATGGTGGAAAATGTCAGAAACAAGAACTACGATGATATCTTTATTGCGACACAGGAGAACAGGCCATCCCTAACCAGTCACCCTTTTATCACTCCTCTCGGCCGCTGGCTAAGGAAAGACTCAGGATTTGAAAGCCTTCAGCTACCCGTGCTCCGCACGTCAGAAATATGCCGTGATGTTCTCGCTCTACTAGGGATGGACCAGACTTGTGTAGACGGCAGCAATCCACTCATTTCATCCCACCGAGGCCAAGTGGCCTATCCGTCATTTCTAGAGACCTTGAAGCTTAACCCCAGATGCCCCTTGTCATATCGAGTCCATCAGGGCCGTTTACAATACGAGGGTCTGTACTACGCCTATGCAGCAGGCGACAACGGGACTCATCTAGCGGGATTGCTAAACGAAACCCCAGGCAAATCCATCAACTCTAGAACCCCCATTCCTTTTCAACCAATTCCGCAAAAGGCACCTTCGAGCATTGCAGAAAACCACCAATGGCTCTGTTCGAAGCAAGACAACTATCTCGCTCTATACTTCAAACCGTACCTACATGGTGATTACACTCTTGACCCACGCCACTTCATCACCGCATGCGAAACCACCACTATTCTACAGGGATGCCAGCCCGATTACCACAAACTGGGACCTCCAAAAGAGGAAATCCGCTACTGTGCCGATATTGCCTCTGTCTTCTCTTGCAATAGCATATGTCTTCTACGTGTGTTGAGTTGTCAATCCCCCATTGACACACTTTTCATACAGGTAGCGTGGGCGAATATCTGGGCAGATGAGGAGAGAATTAATGATATGGAAGGAGATAAGGTTGTTCTAGTGGCAAAGGGCGAGAGCTGTCTATCCTGTGCGTGTAGAGCCGCACTTGAGATTTTGAAGGAGAAGTTTTCAGGTCACAATCTCGAACAAGCCAGGGCAATCATTATCGCTTAGCATACCCCACCAAACAGTGTGGGCTATTAATTAATAGGAAGAAGTTGTAATGAGTTTATTTTCTTGAGTCAATAAGTAAACGAAACTTTGAACAAGAGCTGATTGCTCTCCTCGCCTCCCGGCCTGGGCGAAGCTGTAAGGATGTTAGTTAGGCTCGTACACACCCATAACTTGGACCAAAAGATCACAGTAACCAGCGACAGCTGGTTATGCCTAACACTGTACTTATCCCTGGACAGCCGCAGAGATCACGCCCCGCGCACATGACCAGCCCGTACGTCATGTAATCGCCTCGCGCATTACAGAAGCCCAGCCACCTGCTCTAGCGAATTCCACCTCCGTAGCCATCACAACGCAATTCTCATCCACGTCGTGGTAGAACGGTTCCAGAATATGACTACTTGCATAGGATGTATATCTTTTCGACGTAACATTGTCGACATAGCCCGGATAATAGTGTTAGTTCCGGTCGTTGATGTGCCCAGCGACACAGAAGAGGCACTCGCTTGATTCCCGTATTAAGTCTCGGGCGGGCAAAATCAACGATCTGAGCTTATTGAGTACTGCAAACTCGAGGCTTAACTTGATGCTATAGAGAGCACCTTTGAAATGTGATATGGTTCTCGTAAAGATTGGCATACTACGTACAGAGAAGAGCAACATCTATTAACACAATTGTAATGATAATAGAGATCATGTGGACCATTACCTGGCGGGTCCGGTTTTTTTTTTCCAAAAAAAAATCTCTGGGTCGGAGAATCTGGTGGGCTGCATATACGTAGATTCCAGACATAGTAAATTCCTGGATGCTGAAGGCGGTATTCACCAATTTGAATCTTCTCCATAATGGGATAGGGGAGTATCAAAATCATCACCTAGAAGAGAGTTAGCCTCAGGGATAGTCAGTAGGTAATACCTCTATGTTCAGATCCCAGGAGTGGGAAATAGAAACACGTCGACGCCGATCATGTAGAGTGCCCACTTGAGCCTCTGTCTTTCGTAAATGGCAGTTTGAAGTCGAGAGTATTGTACAAGGGACTGGCCAGTAACCACGACATACCAGCCAATGGTAATGAAATCGACAGAGGCATAATCGTTCTTTAAGGCTTGGAAGAACTTGGTGAGAAATGTTAGAGCGTATACAATGGTTACCACCGGGATACGAGCAGGCTATAAAAGTACAACCTTGGCGCCTCTTGAAAGTCATCTAAATCAAATCATTGATGTCAACGACACTGTGCCAGCTATGGCAGTGAACAGAGTGAGGGTCATTATTATGGGCAGCGTTGCTGTCTGCAGCCCACCTGTAATGCCGTTGTTGCCCATCATTCGTACTGGAAATTCGGTCAATCATACGAGGTAGTAAATATTGAATCAGCTAGATCGGAAAAGGGCGAGGAAAAGAGGAGCTGATGTATCAATTTTTGATAAAAATGAGAATATGTTGTGCAATTTGGACCCGCAGGAAAAGAACCTTGGTCGATTGCGAGAGGGCCCTTTACACATATGCTTGGGACATTGACTGTATTATCGTTGTAAACCTTCCTGATCGCTTATGACAAATCGAACGTCTCCCTAGACGAGCTCTCCATGTGACAGCTATATATCATTGTGGCACCGGAAAGTAACACCCTGCTAAACTTAGGCACCTCGAAATAGCCAATGATGGCTGTGTTGAAGTGTCCATGTCGACCATCAGCAGGTCTAGTCTTCAATTAACTTAGAAGGCAAATTCAAATCACTCTACATATATCACGAGCCTGCCCTCACTTGTCAATCGTTTCCAAGTTCAGGGTATAAGTTCAGTCAAAGCCACTAGCTCTAATATTTGTACTATAATGCCATAAACAACCTTCTACTCCCCAATGAACATCTCCAGCAAATCCCACAGCAGCAAGTAGTCCCATGCACGTCCCCTTCTTAGATTCATTCTGCAGCCATGATGGCTACGATACGGATCTACCGCTCATGCGAACTACTAGCAAAACATCTTTAAACTCCAAGGGAACTCGTTAATAAAGACAAGTGTGTCCCACTCCAGAGGGCGTCGCAGAGACTCGCGTTGAGCTCAGATCATTAAGATCTTCTCGAGGCTCTGAATGATGAAGGCGAGTTTTGTGTATACGTAAGTAGTGGGTTTGAGACGCCTCTTTCTCCATGTCTCACTCGTTCTTTCCAGCACGTCGCGAGTGCAGAAGCTACCCTTCGCTACACTGTAGTAGCTTCGAGCTCCATTCGCAGCTTTACATCTGGTATTGATGTTCTGAAGCTTTGTCACTGCAGAGATAAGCCGAAAATAGTTCAACAATTCAAATGTCGGAACGACACAGGCTGGGTTGATGCAGAAGGCCGATGGATATGACGACGAGATTGCTAAGCTCAAAGCTACTTGTGAGCATCTGAATGTTGCCCGGAGAAAGAATGTAGATAATGGGAAGTGATGGAGAATTTGACACACTAATAGGGCGATAACGAAAATGTGATCGACGACGAATATTAACTTGGAAAGGAGGACAGGCAAGTTTAGCAACCCCACAACGAAATTAGGATCTGGAATTCCACTCTTGCTTCGTCTTCCATGGTGTTGATCCCGCAAGAACTGAACTCGATTGCCGAACTTTGCTCCCTTAATAACAGGGGCTGAATATTGATGAGTATTAGAGTCTATAAACCTGTCGGCTCAATATATACATTCCCATACTGGCACAGTGGCTCTGCAAGTTGAACTTGTGAGTTTACTCGTATCTATACTTCTTTAGTAAAACAGGGTTTAGATAATTTTATCGTCATGTTATAATTATTAATTGAGAGTAAAGTGAAATAAATAGAGGTACCTGGTGGTTGAATGATCGATAGGTGTAATCTTACACTTAGGAATTCTTTGTGAATGGCGGGCAAAAATC
>NXFV01001130.1:0-10645 GCA_002803225.1 Gamarada debralockiae | reverse complement strand
CCCCCCCCCCCCCCGTCTTTTTCTCCCCCGGGTTTATAAGAGCTGGTTTTTTTCTGAGCCAAGTGGGACAGGAATTTATTAAGAGCATAAAAATAGGGACTCGATTTACTTTGTACTTACCTCTTTCTACAGTTATTTTACCTGAAAACGAACTCTTTAAGATTTATCTTCATATATATTAGCTTATTCAGACATCAAGGACGCTGTAAGGAAAATACTTTCGCAAATAACACGAGAAACTATGATCTTATTAAAGAAATGCCGTGCCACTTACAATCCCCTAGTCCTGATATAAGAGCTGGTTTATAACACCAAAGTGGTGATATTTAACATTAAAGTTGCGGTCTTATAAAGCAATTAATACAGCAAAAAAGCCGCTGCACAGCGCATCCTTGGTTCTCTTCAGCCGCAGCCAGCAAGAGGTGCAATCTCCGCTTCCCCAAACATTATCTCGAGTCTATCAACGACCGACACCAAAAACAAGATCAAGTCAAGATCCTCGGCTAAATTCAAACATATTGAGTTCTTCAACAGAAGATATGTGAGCAGATTCTGCTATCTGTGCAACCCTAGAACATATACCAGTTTGAAAATCGACCTCCCATGCACGAGGCTATCTAATTAGGCCTTAATCTTATTGACAGTGAAGGGAGATTATGAGAAGTCTTTTTATCGTGGATTACAGAGAGCCGCCGATATTACCAGGCACAATCATCGAGCAATGATGGTGCTACGGTACTGGACTGTTTCCCTACATCTGAATTTCCTTTCATTCAGGATATCAACTGATTCCCAACGTCTGGTGTGAAAAATTTGCTAAATTGCCATTATGCAGATTGCGAAATTACTTGGACCTTGTTCAGCAGTCTACTTCCAAATGGCACAGCCGCAAGGGCAACCCTCAGGCACCGAAGTCTCTCAAGTAGAAAGCGACATCATTTAAACGATCACCCTTGCCGGCACAATAGTCACGCTTATAAGGGAGCCAGTAACCTTGCTATATCAGAACTTCACCAAGTCTCAAGAGTTGGAGCGAAGCCTAGGTAGGGCATTTTCAAGAAGCCATTGATATGAACAGTGTCGAATACCTGCCCTCCGTCTGAAGGAATTTGAGGAGCACATGGTTAAGCTTGATGGGACTATCCCGGACTGTATCCAAACGGAAAATACATCAAGCCTGAGAGCAAGCGTTGTAGTCTTCCGGGAAACTTCAGACTACCTTGGGGCTCGCCTGTGTCTCAGACTCCTCGCCTACGGAGTGATAAAGTGCCTGCCGAACAAGTTGTTAGGCCTACTTCCTGTTCGCCTTATGAATTCGTCCTGGAATGGGTATTATTGGCAGGCAACCATTAACTGATAGATTTATAAGCACTTAGAATGGGTGCATTGAGATGGAGATTGATGGATCCGTGCTGTGCCATATCATCAATCTTTACTCTACAACAGTCGGCCACAAGCCCTTTCTCCGCAACCTGCCAGAGAATCTAACGGACCGCCTCACCCAAAAGTCCTGTGAGTTCCTTTTCGGGAAGTTGGCATGGAACGCGAATAAGGGCCAGATTCATGCGCATTCCAAGCCGGGTCTGGGAGCAGAACTGGGCAGAAAGAAGCGACCATTTGGAAAAGCCAGATCACTCATGGAGCCCGAGGCGTTAATGGCATCTTACTTCATGGCGCTAGTTCACTGTGTATTAGATCCTGCTTTTCGACTCGCTGAGATCAAAGAGCCTCTGTCAGAGCGTATTAACAGACTTCTACAATGTCATACAAAGTTGAGACCTTACAAAAAAAATGCTTCAACCGAAACCAACTGTTGATGCGTATGGTTGGTTCGAGGAAGCAGCCCGTATCAAGAGACGTGCTCTGACATAAGGTGGGGAAGATAATTCTTTCTTCGACGACATCTGTGAAGCGATCGAGAACGGGCCAAGCATTACGCCTGGGCGGATAAGGGAAAGTATAAAAGAGAGAGTTCGGGACTGATTCTTGCTCGACACGAGGACTTTACTTCTTACGTCCCAGTTGATCCTACCAAGAACTCGCTATACGACTCGGCGAGAGCATCAGTCAGAACACTGGCGTGGGAGACGCTGCTGCGATATGAAAACTAACCACTTGGTACATGGAAGTATGAACTTTACACCATGAGAGAGCAGGTGCTGGAGGTATTGCTTGTCAGTAACGAAGTGGTAGTAGATATAGGCTTTGGGTATTGATATTCACAAGCGGATGCGCCTTGTGGAATGAGAAGATATTGCTTGGAGCGCCATCAGTGAATAAGGGAACCATATCCGAAAACTAGCTAGCCATCAACCAACCATCGTTAGTCTTTTATCAGTCTGCACAATATTGTTTTAATTGACTAGATGATCGACCTCTACTTGCTCCTGGACTTTTATCGCTACAAATTTCTCGAAACCAATCGCCACCCTTCGTCTATACAGCTCATGATTTGCTTCTGCTAAGACTACAAGATATATGTTTGTGCAGGCGAAGGCCAAAGAAATACTTCCCTAACAAGAAGCTCGTAGAGAATGGTTAAGACATTTCCTCCTTGGTCATGCATATAGCAAACTCGCTGAAATGTATGTCAGAAAATATAGCATGATTGATGCTAGAGTACGGGCGAGACGCTCTCGGGATGCTTGGCAGGAGTTGAACGAAAGCAAGAACTAGATTACCACAAAAATCGAGCGACAACGAAAACATTTCAGCGTTTCTCATATTTTGATTTGATGGCTTAACTCCAAGAACCTTTGATGGTCAGGTGCAATACTTCTGCTTTTGAGACACCACTGGTATCGAGGGAAGTGTGACAGTGTTCTTTGCCATGCAATGGCAAACAGGGTTGGGACTACTAGATATCATGCAATCCAGACCTGACTTCGGCGTGCAGTCTACTTTTATACCTTAGTCCAAGTATTATACGGCCTCATAGAATCGGTTTGACAATGCCGCCAATCGAATTGACCATCGTAACGAATAAGTAACTCGTATCAATGCGAGTTAAAATACTAAGTTACAGAACGATTTCTCTCTTCAGGCATTAAAATCGGCTTCATGTTGCTATTGTTCGCCGAATTTTCCTCATCTATTTCTCTGTGATATGAACCAACCCGTAGAGTAAGTTACTCAGCGCGGGGCTACCATATAAGCCTCCTTACTTGCACATACTGGAACTTAATTCGGGAGTTCCAGCTCGTAGCTGTGGATAGAGACGGATGAGCAAGTAGTCAAGAACAACCTGATATTCCCCGTCCAGGAGGTGATTTGAGATGCTGAGTCCCCAAATATTGACAAGAAGCTGACGCAAAACGGAGGCGTACTTGCCCCCGAGCTAATGTTGCATATTAAGGACGAGAAATCGAACAACGGCAAGGAATACAACGATAACGATAGTTCGACAACTTTGCCGCGAGCTTGATAGATGTGAGATCCTCGATGCCCGGGGAAGATTAGAAGCTACGAAAAAAAATTAGGAATCTTCATGGAACATCTCCGGCATGAATACGGTTTGATATGTGTCCCTTCGCAGTCAGGTAGAACGTGTCATCACTGATTCGGGGACCTTCGAGCCTAGGGAAGATATCAGACGAGTTCGTATAATGTCACTCTACAAACTTACGGCGGGGCCCAATTATTCAAAACGACTCCATCTCATCAATGCTTCGTGAAGTCGTCATTCGTTCCTTACCCTGCACTCAAAGCCGGCAGACCTCAGAAACTCCTCGAACCCTTGATCACTTGATTTTCGTGTAAAGTCTCAGCGTCGGGAAATGTATTCTATGGTAAGGCTCAAAAACGGACACAGTTGGGCAGTATGGCGGAAGAGAAGTCGGCTTGAGCAACGAACCAATGAATCTGTAACAGCTGTCCCTGGTGATAGAGACTGTAGGAAGATAGTTGAGTTGCTCATCTGCAGCCGATTGGAAGGAACATATGTACTTTTACTACAAGTGGTAACCACAACGAAAAGGGGATCGACCACTAGAAAAAGTAACGGCGACGATAATTTGGCAACTTTGCCAAGCTTGGATCAATCCATGCTACAAATAATCTCGCATCCTGTTGCGTTCTGTGCCACTGATCCTGAGTTTTAGCAGTTGGCCTACGGGATTGCCATCGAAAGTCGGTCATCTATCACGGATAATCCCGAGATTATTGAGCATGTCTGCTTTCTGCTTTCCACCATGATACCAAGGTCAAAGCAATTTATATCCTCTCTCTAGTCTTTCGCAAGTCTTGAACCGACTCCGACGTACCCGGTCTCCCACACTTCAAAGCAAGCTACCCCTCACTTGCCAATCATCTCCAAGTTCTAGATGTCTGTTCAGTCGAAGCCAAGAGCTCCAACCCTAAACGTACCATACATAACCGCATACAGCCAAATCAATCCAATGCCCCCACTCGCCCTGCCCTTTCCTCTTTCTCTTCACGCCCCTTCCATCAAGCTCACATCTCGCGCCACCAATGTCGTCTTAGCCCTATATTTCGTCCATAGTTCAGATATCATCTTCGACTAGTATTGAGACGAAAACCAGCTGTTACTCTTCCCAAAACCCGTCAAACTGACCTCCCAAGTTTCCGCGGGCCAGTTTCCGGCCCAAGATGAACGGGATTTTTGCAACTCGTCAATTGGCTCGCTTCCCTTCATTATGTCCTGTTCTCTCATGGAATAATTGCTGGTTGATAGATGAAGAGGCTGAGTTGTAATATAGGGGAGGATAGAGAGTGGGAGAGCCAGTAAGGAAGAGTGTGTCAAACGGTGGGGAACATCTGGGAGTAGAAGTTTATGAATTATATGAACGACTCTGTCTCGTCTACCTAACGCCATTCGAATGAGTCTGTGTTGTACACCTGGCTCTGCCATTTCTCCCTCCATGCCTACTCCAAACACCATTGATACGGCACATCAACATCCCAAACCAGTATATCATCCCCACGAACCCAACCCAATCCCGAAGTCACTCGACTCCAAGACCATCCGCATCCCCACCTCATAACTTCCCATTCCCATTAGCCTTCTTAGTCATCCTCTTAGTCTCCTCCATCTCCTCCCTCATAACCTCATTAAACTCCTCCCACCCATCCAGATAAACATGATGCCCCGCCTTCCGAATAATCAACACCTTCGCACTCCCATTCTCCGCCTTCCTTTCCTCCTCCGTCGCAGCCTTGAGCACTTTTGCTTTCTCCTCCTTGAGTTTCTGCTCAGCGGCATAGCCCCCGGCTATATCCATCCAGTCGTTTTCGCCGTACATCATTACGATCGGTATGCCGGTTTCTTTTGATAGTTTTTGCTTTTGGGCTAAGGAGGATGTGGAGGAGGTTGGTGGCGTAGCGGTTTGAGTGAGGGATTGAGGCGTGGACGGGGGAAGAGGTTGGCGACCTACGCCGTGGATTCGCCGGATTAAAGGACTGCGAGCGAATGCTCCTGGTGCGAGGATATATGCCAACGCGTATTCTCCACTTCCTCGTTGGCGAAAGAGAGAGTATGCGTACTGATGCAGGGCATCCGATTCATCAGCTGGGAGATGCGAGAATCGTCTTGATGTCCAACCAGATACGAAACGCGGTCCCAAAGGTCCGGCCCAGCGCACGATGCTGAAGGGCGAGATATTGGCGTCCCAGAGGTAGACGAGCCATTTCGGCAACGGCCGTCTCGGGGGTTGGTCTTGTTGCGTCTTGTTCTTCAAGGGATCGGCTTTTGAGCGTGCGTTGAGGAAGTTGTTGTTATCGCCATTCGTCTTCGGCTTTCCACCTCCCTGAACGATGTCCTCTTCTTGGTCTTGCAGGAACTCGTTTGCCATAGTTGAATCTTCAGGCTCAGGCATATCAGCTTGCATTGCGTATGGATCTTCCGGGATTCCGACTGGGGACGCGAGGATCAGTTTGTTGAGGTGTCCGGGGTATTTGAGGGCGTATGCTACCGCCATGTATCCTCCCATACTATGGCCTAGCAGTGTGAATTTGTCGATTTTCTTGAGCACTCGCCATTCTTCTAAAGCGTCGATAAACCAGTTCTCTGCTTCGTTGATCTTGCCGGCTTGGTCTTTGGCGTGGACTTTGAAGGTTGGTCGACTGCTTCGTCCCATTCCTAGCATATCCAGTGCGTATAGCTTCCAGCCTTTGACTCTACTTAGGCCCTCGAAGTTCTTGTAGAAAAATCCCAGGCCCGCGCCGTATCCGTGTAGCATGACCAGATTCTCCTCCACTTCCTCTCCTACTCGCTCGACTGAGAATTCGTTCAATGCTCTATCCTTCCCGCTCAATTTCACTAGGTTTGAGTGCCATGATCGAGGGCCGTATGGATCGCTTATGGAGTTCGTTCTCACGGGAGCGGATTCTCTTGCAGAGTCCGAATTGACTGACAGTGTCGATTGCTGGGCAGAAACTGGAGCGGATCCAGTCTGCGTATGCGTAGGAGGCTTTTGGAGGTATGGTACGAAGAACAAGACATTATGCTCTGCCATTGCAGGCGAAATGCTCGCCCACCACTGACTGAATCCAGCCTTATATCCCAACGGGAAATATCCTCTATTCGTGGCCTCATTATTCGCCTTCGCTCTTTGCGACGCCAGCATTGGCTGCTGAGTCCTATCCTGCGGGGAATCTGAGCTCGTGGAGGCGGACATCGTAGAGTATGCGCGTCCTTCCGGACGTGTTCTCAGGTCGAAGATCTGTCTCAGATGTGGGATCGCAGATGATCTACCTGCGATGGTATCGGGTGGTATTATTCGCAGTAAAAGCGAAATGGTATTTGGTTGATACAATTTGATGGATTGATAATGAGAGGCAGGAGAACCGCCTCTCAAATATCATGGGAAGCCGGTGTTTCGTTTTCGGACTTTAGGCGCAGGGAGAGTCCTAAATGCGTGGCTGGAACCGGAGATTTCTACGGAATGGATGACGATGGTGTTGTGGCGATTATGCGAGAGTTCTCGTACCTGGAGAGCGAGCTGGGTGTCAATGGAAGGGGACAATAGCGGTCGAAGTTTGGAGAATTGGGTGGATGTTGCTTTGGAAGTTCAATATGTTTTGAATGAGCGTGGACAGTCAAATGGGACTTTGTACCTCTTGTATTTTGTTGAATGTCTCGTCTCCGGATCGACGCTGCCTCAGCCTCGGGACGGACCAACCCAGACACCGCTTTTGAACATGCATTTGCTCAAACGAATCCGATATGTGCATATCAGCCTCACCGACTTTACCATGAGGTCTGATCAGAAATCCAGAAAATGGGGGCAGGGTCTGAATGGCATCTTTCCCGGTCACAAGTTCAATATAAATAGAGACTCGAAATAGAACGTGATTAATTGTGAAGTTGTTGAAGCCCGGACACATTTCTCGGTGGCGAAGGGCCACCTCGTGTTACCTTGCCTTGCCGAAATCAGTGTCAGCAGTCAACATTTTAGAGAGCTCTCAAAGGCGCACATGTCCATGAGATAACCACCTTATTTGAGCATACCTGAGAGTATTTCAGTTCTTAATTGTATCCTGCATCCCCCTGTTAAACGGCTGAGTGCTGAATGATGCGATAGCTCTCTGGAATAGCTCGAAAGCAACAGCTCTCAGAAGCCCAGCCATGATACCTACCTGCGCATGAGCCTCGACCTCGAACTATTCCCACCATGTCCAACCTGGACCAGCTGGTAAAAGGCGCCCCTCCTCCCGGCAGCCAATTTACAATCCCATCAACGAGTCCAATCATATCCGCCGACTCCTCCAACCCATCCTCACTCTCCGACCCCTTGGCTTCCCTCCCCTCCTCCCCTCCCCAAATCTACCTCAACCTCCTAATCCTCGAGGCCTCCCTCCGCGCACAATGGCTGCAACTACGAACCCGACGACGCCAACATACCTTCTTCCTCACCCTCCTAGCAGGCTGGATTCTCTACTTTGGCTACGCCCTATTCCTTGCACCTAGGGAAGACGGCAGCGGAGTAGGTGGCTCCGTATACTGGGCTGTCGAACTGCTGGAGAAGATATGTTTCATGGGCGGCATTATTACGGGGATATTGGTTTATGCTACTGGACAATGGGAGCGAGGTATTCGTTGGCCGAGGAAGTGGTATGGACATGCGAATAAGGGACTAAGAGGGTTCGGCTGCAAGTTGGTTGTTATTAAGCAGCCGCAATGGAAGGAGATGCTTTCTATGTTATCATTCGTCTTTTCGTATGGGCTGTTTTCGAGTAATAGTGGAAGCTCGTATCGGTATGTGAATCAGGGCTTATTGGTGGAATCGGAGAAGGCGACAAAGACGGGAGGACATCATGCGTTGCCCAATATACATGAGGATGATTATAAGGACGGTTATGAAGAGGATTTGGCTCCTGGAGGGGATCATATCAAGCTTTTGTTGCTTCCGAAACCCTTTTCGCCAAATTTTAGAGAGAATTGGGAGATTTTTCGCACGGAGTATTGGGAGAAGGAGAATGAACGGAGAGCTGTGTTGAGGAAGAAGATGAAGGAAAGGGATAGGAAAATTGCGAAAGAGCAAGGTGGATGGTTGTGGTGGACGGGATACCGTGGGTGGAATCGTGGCACGACGCCTGATGTTGAGAAGACGCACCATAATCCTCATCGATCCGGCACGCATGATAGTCATGGAAGGCGGGTGAGAAGTGGGAGTGTCAGGAATAGTTCGCATTCGAGGAATTCGTCTCGGAGTGTGACGCCGACTGCGGAAGTCGAGGATGGAGCTACGACTGGTGGACATGTGAGAAGAGGAAGCACGGCTTCCAATGCTTCTGATCGAAGGAGAAAGAAGACTGGTAGCATGAGAGTACAGAAACTTACGCCTGCTGGATCTCGTTCTGCTACTCCCGATGTGCCTTCGCCTTTGGTCAGAGAGAATAGCTTTACCAGTGTTTCGTCGTTGGATGCTGAGCGGCCAGCAACGCCTGCTGGTGATGGGGATTCAGTCAGGTCTACGAAGAAGTCTTCTGTGAAGGGTAGTGGGACTCCTACTAAGAAACTTGGTTCCGCGAAAGCTTCGAAGCAAAGTACCACAGTAGACGCAGAAGAATAAAGTGAATGAATTCTCGATTCTTCACGAAACGAGTGCTTCTTCCTAACCAGTATCAACATATTATCCAACTTCATTTTACACGCTGAGAGCATTGACTAATGGGTTGCCCTCCTAAATTCACTCCTACTTGATAGTATAAATGCGATGGAAGGGCACAGTGATGGTGGGGCTTAGAAGTGACGATGGAATGAATGTGGATATTGGATATACTTAGCTTTGTATCATCGAACTATAGATATAGTGCCTTAAAGCTCAGAGGAGGGATATAAACTTTAAGTAATTAGTCGTTCCTTTTTAGTAGAGGATTACTATTGTGATTGAGAGAATAAAAACTCTGGGAAAGAACCCGGAGCACCCCAGCCAAGTATAGTGTGTACACAAAGGAATATCACAGATACTCAGTACTAGTATTAGTTCCCATGACCACTAGGAAGTGTATCAGAGCGGAGCAGTAGACAGTCTCTCGCTCTTTGTTCTCGTTCAAGACTATCCAGCAAAAATGCATTAGTACCTCACCCAGCCCCTGATCCTTCTCTGTCTCATCAGTGTGGATGTTATTGATGACAGTCCTCTGCTTTCAACGGAAGTAGAGCCCTATTTTAGTCTCTTCCTTATCTACATCTAGCGGGACACTTCTCATGGCATAGCAGAGGAAGTATCTATACAGCCCACTATACTTGCTTACCGCCTGAGCATTCTGTGGCAGCTGGAGGGGCCGCTTGCTCATGGACTCATTCTTCGGTAATGTAATCCGCTTGAGTATGTCCGGATTATTGGTATTAGCCAGTGTATCCAAGCACTAGTTAAAAATCCGGGTCCAGCAGCTTCAGCCTCCGCTCCTTGACCTCCTCGCTCCAGTTCTGTATCTCTTGGGTGATCTGATCCTTGATATCATCTTCTCCTTTACTTCTATCACTATCCTGGCCATCCTCCTCTCCTCTTGCCCCTTACTGTCACTTGACTAGTGAGCTAAGCTGGCGCGGCCTGGCCCTTGGCGGTCTGGCTGCTCGCTCTTATCCACTACCTAATACCGTTCCTTCCCTTCCAAAAACTATAACTGTAGCCTGACTGGATCAAACAGATCCGTATCTGCAACCTGTTTCTTGCCATAGGCCTTGTTCCTATGCTCCCTATAGCACCCAGCGGTTCTGCCTCCGGAATAGTGGTATCGTAATGCAATACCGGCACCAGAACCCATTAACGACCCAGATAATCGGCTGCGGCACTAACCCGTTGCAGGGCAGCCGCACCGTCGAATAGTCATACTAGGAAGGGTACCCTGCCACATAAAGATCGACCTGCTGCCGGAGCTCTAAGAGGGTCTTATGCTTCCTGCGCAGGTGGCGGGAAAAGCCGGCCGGAGCGACAGCAACTTAGTTAACACCTATTCCCCATACAAATCAACACTGCGTAGTCCACATTCAACTGCACTAGCGAGGCCAATGCTTGGGGGATGGACACGGCAGTGGAAGGTGCGTAGCTGGCCATGCTTGTGCTGTTGATGTGGGTGGCGTGGGTGAGGTGGTGAGGCCTAGGGTCGAACTCCATCGACGGTCAATGGGGCGGACCTGCGCGCCCGGACATGTCAGCCACCGCAACCACCCACGAAATCT
>NXFV01001129.1:0-61074 GCA_002803225.1 Gamarada debralockiae | reverse complement strand
GGGGGGGGGGGGGGGGGGGGGGGGGCGATTCTGCACACCCTTTTTTTTCGACATAATTAATTAGAAACAATTTAATAAAATTCAACTACTAACTCTTTTGCCTTCATAAGTAGTTTAAAATGCGTAGAAAAAGTTGCTCTACTAATCCCCCATAGGAAACATAGCCCCCTAGCTCCCTAAATACAAAGTATTTGAGGTTAATGAGATTTTGCAACAAACCCGAACCCAGACTTTAATAAATTCGCAAACTATAATACAACTTATAGGACTATATACTATAGGTATAGGAAGGTAAAGTTAGAGAAAACGCTTAAATATATATACTCCCGCAAAGCAACCTAGTCACGAAGGCAGGACAACCTCAGTCAAATAGCTTCAATTCTCGTACTACCGCATCATATAAACGAGGATTCTAAACTAAAGAAGAAAGAAGAGAAGGTACAGGTCAGAGAAAGAGAAGATATAGCTAAGCCCATAGCGATACACGTGATCTAAGCGAGGTTCTTACAATCCGTAAAGGCCGTCACACGTGATCTCAGGAAAATCTTGACTACCCTACCTTAGATCTCAGGCATCAATACCTTCAGGGTCATCACAGTATTTGTTGAGCCAGGGCTCAATATCTAGCATTAGCGCCGTCACACTAGCGGCTATATTAACAGTTTGAATAGCTCTAATTTTACAAGTTCACATATAACAATTTCGAAAAGTGCGTTGTAGGATTTTCCTTGGGGTTTACAAAGTTACACTTTTTTTGGTGGTGTTCCCAAATCGGGGTATTTGCAGCGATGTCGAATAGTACGCCCAAACCCACTCAATCAATAAACTGCTGAGTTTAGTGGATACCACTAGAAATTCACATCCTCTGAATAGTGGCGGTTACAGCTCACCACATTTCGCAGCCCGCAACTGGGTGGACCTGGGGCAGTCAGCACATGAATTTCATGTAATTGGCGCTTTGGACTTGCCATGTAGGCCTCATAGTTTGAGCTGATTGGATCTTTGTGCTATAAAGGTGGCAGGTTTGGTGCTGCGCAAGGCAGCTGTGGAACAATAGCGCTTTCGAAATATCAAGTCATCGATCCAATAATCGTTCATATGCTCTGGCTGTGGCTGAAGCAGTGAAGCTGAACACCGACCTCATGCAACCCAGCCTTGTTCTAAACTACCCGTGCCTAACTTCGAATAGCATTTAAGTCGCCGTCGACCTACTCTTGGTAGTGTATTTGCGTCGCATAACCCTCGATACCCACCACTTTCGCGTTCTACTTTCCGCGCCTCATGGCTCCGACAATCAATATCACCGTCACCGTTCCGGAAGGGACCACGAACCACGGCGACCCAAATCTGCTGTGTACTCCAGCAAAATGGACCGACATCTTGCTGTTCTATGCGGTAAATTACGTGGCCCATGCCGTGACAATCAAGTCTGCACCAGGAGAGCAGATTCAGGAGACTGCGGAAAACATTCTTGCTGCTCTAATTTACCCATATTCTGGGCTTCTTAGAGGCATTGAAGCAATTTGCCGTCATGCTGGTATTACTCGTAAAAATGAGTATGCAATCCCTCCTTTTTTCTCTCTATTTGTCGGATAGGCTTGCAACTTATCCCTCTGATGTTCAGAAGGAGGATCGCTTCCATTCCAGCTGCTCAAATCGTTGGAAATATTTTACACTAACTTTGAGTAGCTTGTACAAGGCTGTGCGTGCGGGTGCCCTCTGTGTTGTTGTACGGTCAAGACACTGGGTACCAAATCCTGTCCTGGATAAACATCCAATTAGAGGCGTAAAAGTCATATCTTCTAACGAAGTTGCGCCCGACGGCACAGCCACCATGCTCGAAAAGGACCACTCAGCTCTTGAAAATGGGTTGAATCATTCATAGTAAGACTGGTTGACCATTTTAGAGCTTAATCTGAACGATTATAGCACTGATGCTTCATGGCGAGTTATAATTCCTGAAAGCTTCCAAGAAGGCTTGGGGAATCCACTTCGACAACCAGGCCGAACAGTTCACGGCGTCCAACGAATGCCCGAAGAATTAGGTTACACTCTTGCAGTCTTGCCATCAAACGCCTGTATTGAGCCAGGTGGAGACGATGTCATAATATCATACTCACAAGGTGTGATACAAGCCATTGTATCTATTGTCCAGATCTGCTTCGCATCAGCAACTCTATATGAAAGCAGAGGCACCCAGCTGGATCAGTACGGTTACGCCGCATTTGGCCTCTCGGTGCTTCCATATATCATCATGTCTATCGTCAACCTTATCGGTAATATATTGACTCCCGATTTCTCGGCGTTGTACTTAGTACAATCATTGGAGATGAGAGAAGCTGAAGATCGTGGATGTGTTTTTGATGGGTTCGTGGGCACTCTCGTACAAGGCCAAAAATTAAAGATGAAAGAAGTTGAAAAACGCGGATATGGTTTCAATCGGGCCTTGGACACCCTCGCAGCAATCCTCTTCCGAAACGTGGATGACAAAGTCGTGGGCACTCTCGTACAAGACCAAAGCGTGGATGACAAAGTCTACGAGTTCGAGAAAATTGGTGAGAGCTTTCTGCTACGAGCTGTTCGGAGTTCGGATACTGCAAACTCGGTCCCGGCGACCACGTCCAACGCTGAGGCCACTGATATGGAGCCTAGCGCAGTTGCTCTTGAACCGAGCCACCAACAAGTAGAGAAGATAATCGAATCTACTGAGATCACTGAGCAAAATACAGGCACTACAGCTGCTGAGACTATCTACCGGATCGGAGCTAAACCTTCCGGTTACGATACAGACGGCATAATGCGTAGACATGGCGACGGGGTTGAAGTATTCATTCCTGCTGCCATCCCCTTTCAGACGGACGGATCAAGAGCCTGGAGCCAGAAGAAAATCCTTCTTAGCCTTTACTTCATAATTTTTGTCATGATGCCTATTCCTTTCGCCGTTATCGCGGGCTTGACACACTACCACACTGGGCACAGCACGCATGCACAACGGGTGTGGATGACGGGTTGGCTGGTTTTTGGAGTCTTTTTCGGTGGCTCTTTCCCTATTGCTGTCGAGGCCAATGGTTCCGCGGTGAGAAACCAAAGGAGGCGGAAGGAAAGGCTAGGCACATGTACTAAGCTTTACTATGACCTCGCCCTCAGGCTTTCCTATTCCGCTTTTGCCATTGGTGGATGGGTTGTGGTTGGACAGATGTTGCGGCAGTATGGGAACTGTAATCTGCTTTCTTAAATGGATAGTGAGGTTGTGAGGCTTGGTATAGAAGGCAGGTTGGATTATAGGTTATAAAAAGGATGGGATTTAGGGATAGGGCTATGGAGAGAAAGGTTGGTGTATCCCCTTCTTAGATAACGTCAGGCTCGGGATATGCGGCTTTAAGTACAATAAGGACTAGGTGTATCGAGTTCAGAGTACAGGCATATAGCTATTTTTTTGGTACGGTGAAAAATTATTAATATGAACCAAGTTTTAGAATTGCTTTCAGTTCCTCCTAATAGGATATATTTACTATTCGGTCCTTTATTTGTCTCAGTTATATTGGTACCTCATTAATAATTATGTTCATAGTTTTAACTATATCTATAATAGCTTTATTATAAGTTAAAGGAAACCCTGGTTATGACCTCAAACGGCTTATGCTTACTTAAAAGACTAAAGTCATCTTAATTAGTATCAAAGAGCTCTAGGTCTATTTTTTTGTCCAAGTGGAAGAGTAGGGGTGCAGCGGTACTTATTTTGTCCGATTTTACCACCAAAAGTCAGCCTTTTTAACACTATAATACTTTAGTATTTTATATTAGAATAGTACTTCAAACTCGAAATATGAATTATCAAGCAATTAAATCAATTTGTAGCCTTTAAAATATTTGAATTTCATGTGCTGCTATAGAGTTAACTAAGTATCAAAACAGGTATTAGTATTTCGCACCAAAATTCACGAACATTTATTTACCTTCTTTTTAATTTAGCTATTTATAGCTTTTTATTAAATATTGATATCCAAATTATGAAAATAAAAAATAACATTCAATACTCTTCCTATTATAAATCTTATAAAATAGATAAATTGATTTGAAGATCGATTTGTTATTAATTTATGAATCCAGTGAGTTTTGATGTGATTTTCGCTTATTATGTACCTGTGTCCCACGAATTATTGTACCCACTGGCGACAGAAAACCCTTGCATAGTCAGCATCCTGCCTAAATCCACCAGATCTGACGTCGCGAATTCGGTACCGGTATCGACTTGAAGGTCGAGTAAGTCCTAGATGTCTTCTTATTCCCTCATTTATTTTGACAAATTGTATTTAACGTGCGGCTCCTGGCGGACCTGGGAAGCCTTCACTATTCCAGGACTGGTGAATTCATCAATGCGGTTTATTTTAGAACGAATCTCTCACGACTTCTCAGCGATTCAACCTTTCCCTTCCACATCTTCTTCAACCTGCGACAATCCTTCACAAACTACGGAAAGAGACATGTCAAACGACATGGATACAAAGAGAGTGCCACTAGATTTCTGCGCACATCCCCAACCCGGCTTCCCGTCTCCCAGCCACCTCGACCTTCCCACTCGTCCTGAAGCCACTATGGTGACAGCATCGCAAACAACTGGAGCCATTCCCGCTGGCGAATACTTCTGGCGCGTAAGTTCAAACCAGACTTTAAAAGTATGGAATGTCTGCTAATCTTCTTAGGCTCCTTCCCCACCTCACATACACATCCCGCCCACCCCGGAAGACCATCCAATCCCCCTCCCCCATACCGATGAGTTCATCGGTGACGAGTCGAACCACGAAGTTCTTAAGATCATAACAAATGGCTACTATACTCCGCGAATCACAGACTGGAAGTACGAATGGCGGCGTCAAGCGCAGCAAATTCTCTCTTTTATCTACCTTGGACCATCCGTTGCGACAAAGAACATTGAGTTCCTGAAGCAGGCGGGCATTACAATGTTGCTTTTGATCAGAGATTCAAAGTCAGCCACGGCCAATTTCCTGAGCGGAGAGAAGGTTGCAAAGCAGCTTGGAATCGAGGCTAAGCACGTTGACGTTACCGATATCCAGCACCTCACCCATCGCCTTCGAGACGCCGTTGTTACCATCAATGAACATCTGGTCTCACAATACCAACAACGCCACACCTCCAGTCCGGAAGAAACTGTATGGGGCAAAGTTCTCGTCTTTTGCGAGTCGGGCAACGAGCGATCCGCGACTGTTGTTGCAGCATATCTCATGGCAATGTTTGATCTTGACCTGGTCGGCGCCATCCAATATATCCAGGCTCAGCGATTCTGTGTTGCATTCGATGACGGCCTGAAGAATCTACTGTTGAGCTTCCAACAGATGGTCGAAGCCGAGAAGATGACTTCACGAGCCAGAAGACAGATGAAATCTCAAGCACCCCCGGCTCCGGTGAAGCGAAGCAGAGATGATATGGATGATGATATGGGTATGGAATTGGATCAGGCTGACGATGAGGCGAGATTTGATGGCCGCCGTGTATTTGCTCCCTTTAGGGACAACAGCAATCATACCATGACCGCCATGAATTAATATAGCGAGGCTGGTCTGTACGATGGGACGGTATTTTGCATTGGGAAGAACCTGGGGCGTTGGAGGAGGGAATTGGCATTTGCTCGTGGATGAGCTGGCGTTTTCTGAATACCCCATGAGAAGGGCCTGGTAGGCAATGTGACCCCTGGAGTTCTTCTGAGAGAGCTGGCTTTTACCAGTCGCGAATACAGCATATATCGAGTGTACAATGCATATTTGCCAAGTTCCTATTACTTCCTTGTGACGAGCTTCCCAGTGACACTTATCGAAATTCGACCCTGTCAATTTATGTGGAGATTACTTGGGCCCTAGGCTGTTAGATTACCTGAATCGATTGAGAGCACTGGCAATTGCGAGAATACTTGAATCGTTCAAACAGTTTGAACGATTAAGAGAACTGGCATTGGGACCACTGACACTTCCCCAGGACTCACTCCTCAAGCTTCACACTCGGAGGTTAATATGACCGCCTTGAGCTTTCGCCTAGCCCCTCGTCCCATGTTTACTCGCGTGGGCAGATAAGTATATTCAATCTTCACGCGCCTCACGATCTGCCTCCTCAATGGGGACACCACAACGACCCTATCAACAACCTCTGAACTCCTTGCAGAGCAACTGAAACCTATTTGCTCTTTCGAATTGCAACAGATCGCACCCGTTACCCTCCCTTTCAAAATCCGCAACAAAATATGCAACTTCATCTTCGAGACTAAGTCACTTTTCACAATACGCATGCAACAATACGTGAGACAATAGGCAACGAACCGCAACAATGCGACTAAGAACCAACGTCCGTCGACCAGATCGCTATCGCGAAGACAACATAGAAGAACTTCCTCCAAATCCTGCATTCGTCGTTCCTACCGTTGCGTTCAATCCGAATTTACGACCGGCTGTTTTCCCGACTTTGAGGTGGGACGAGCTGCCGCCGGATTATCCGAGTTTGATTGATCAAGAGGAGGAGGAGAATTTGAGCGAGGAAGAAGAAGGAGAAAGAGCAAGTCAAGAGGACGAGCAAGGAGTAAGCGAGGAGAGATTTGACAGACCTGCGATAGTCTTCAGAGACAGCCGAACAGTGCCTATCATGGAGCCAGAAAAGGGATTGATCCACTCGCCGGATGGCACTTGGGTTGCTACTGATGAGCCGGGCGAGTATGATCTTTTCGCTGGGAGCTGGAATGACGAGGATGAGAATCAAACACAAGAAAGATGGTTCCCACCCGTAAGTCCCTTCCCTCCTTTCCCCAGTTTCTTACTAACCAAAATCCCAGGTCTTCACCCTACAAAAGTACTGGTCCGATCTCTGTAACGGCATGCGCCTAATTCTCATGCGCGAACTCACCTATCAAATGATGTTCTATGACGCGGTGTTGTTCCTCGGTCTTGAAGAAAAAGAGCTTGAGGATTTCTTGAATTTGTGTGTTGATGAGATTAAGATTCGAGAGGCGGAGGATGCACGCGTGACTAGGACAGAGGAGCGTCAGATGGCGTTGATGGATAGTGGTGATTGGAGTGTTAACGGGGATGAATGGCGTAAGATTTTTGAGGAAGAGATGAGAATGTCGGCGACGTGGTTGAGTAAGTACTTTTTGGCTTCATTGGTTGAGTAAATACTGACACCAAAAACCTCAGTCTCGCGAGAAGATGTTGCTATCACCAAGAACTACATGAGCAACTTCAGATTCAGAGAAGAATTCCCTGAAGTCACGGAGCAGGACTCCGATGAGGTCAACCATATTCCCACGTTCGCTGTCTTATCGTCGATTATGGATCGGCTTGATCTTTACATTGGTGTGGAAACGACCTTTAAGGAGCTTAACTTCGGAGAGGATTTTCTTGGGTACTTGCCACGAGATGTTTTGGTCATCGAAGAGGTTCTGGAAGGTTCAAGTCTTGGGACAGCGATGGAAGTTCCTGACGATCCAGCCCCTGTTGCTACACTTGCCGGCGAGCATATCCAACCTCATCCAGCTACCACTCCGAAGACTTCAAAACCGCCGCAGGAGAAGTCTACGACGAAGAAGTCAACCAAGAAGGACCTCGAGAGAGATGGAATCACCGTCAATCTCATCAAAAAATCAAGGAGAGGTCGTCCGCGCAAGGCAGACAAGATCGTCAAAGCACCACCCAGCAGACTCCGCAAAGTTACCAATGCCGAAGATCTCCAGACTCCATTACAATCGTCGACTTTGCCCGCAAACCACGACGATTGTTCCGCTCTAATTACCCAATCTACGCAGGAACCTCCTGCGCGTCTAGTTGCATCAATATCAAGAAGTGTTCAGAATCTTGGTCGTAGTCCGTTTAAGCATTACTCGTCATTAACACCGCCGCCAAAGCATAGTGCTTCGTTCCGCGATGATCTACCTGCACAGCCGGTTCCGAGCTCGCCTCCCAAGCCTTCTTCGGTCTCAACTCCATATTTTGCGGCAGCTGAGCCTCCTGCTCTTAGTGTTCAATCTGCAGCCAGTGTTCAACATACAGCCAGCGTTCAAACCACAGCGAGAAATCAACCTCCAGCGACTGTTCTACCAGATCCGAGTGTTCAATCTGCAGTGACTGTTCAATACTCAGCTGGTCTTGACACACATGGCACACATGACACAGATGTCATTCACCCGACCAGGAGTTTAGCGGCACTAAAATCGTCTATTAGTAGAGGCCAGAGCTCGAGCTGGAATAATCAAGGAGCAGTCGCTCAACCGGTTATGAGTCAAAAAGGGCAGGCGAATTCTGGGAAGCCTTCAAAGACTGCTTCCCCCTCGACTCCGAAGCCAGCTGTCCATTCCTCGGAGGCTCAAACGACAGTGAAGCACAAATCTGCACCAACTCATGCATCGCTTTCAAAGAACACGGCAGAGTCAACATCGAGTTCAGATGCTCATCCAGCAACTGCTCAATTGGGTATGAGCGTAAAGAGTCAGGCCAATTCTTCAGAGCCTCACAAGGTCATCTCAGCGCCGAGCTCTAGTTCCGCTCCTCCTTTGGGTAAGACGCAAGCTAACCCATCAAACCTTCCGAAGGAGGCCACAACGCCGAGCTCAGGTTCCATGCCTGTACCCGCAGCTGAACAGTCGGATGTAAGCCATGTAATCCAGGCCAATTCTTCAGAGCTTCCGAAGACCACCTCGACGTCAACCTCAAATCATGCTCCTGCTTCATGCATGACACAGGCCAAGCCCTCAAACCCTCCAAAGACAGTTTTAGTAGTAGCCTCGAGTTCAGCTCCTATAGGCATGATCAACATGACTCAATCCACACCTATAAAGCCTCCAAAGGCCGCTTCAGTACCTTCTCCGAGCTCAGATGCTCATTTCGCACTAGGTAAATCGAGTATGACACCGGCCAAGCCTGCAAATCCCCCCAATACTGCCTCAGCGTCGAGTTCCAGTTTAGATTTTTGCGTCACAATGGCTCAGTCTGCTCAACCGGCTCCTCCAAGTGCAAATAACTCATCGACTTCAACTCCTGTCCTTGACCCACATACTTCAGCAACAAACACTCGTACTCCTGCGCATGACATTGACCCGACGAATAAGTACATCCCGCCATACAACACGATTTTCCAAGCAAACGCTCCATCACCGTCTCCTCCCAAGCCTACGCCGAAAATCAAGCTCGTTAGTAAGAAGAAGCAAGCTGCCAATCAATCCCAAACCGCCGTCTCTACGCCAACAGGACATTTTCTAGGAAAGCATTCTCGTGATGAGCAAGCCGGTGCGAATGTTTCAAACGAGCAACTTGCCAAGATGCCACGCCTTGAGCAACCTGATTACGCTGCGCAAACTTTCTTGGGCAAGCTCATTGGAGGTGTGACAGGAGCTATTCGTAACAAATTGAACCCGTTTAAGGGAAGTACCGGTGCAGCGACAAAACCCGAAGATATGTCCAATCCTTCGAGCACGATCAACCATAAAAGTAGAAGAACTGATACTCAATTGGATACGCCTACTCCGGCGGAGCCGATCAATCCTTCAGACGTAGTCAACAATTCTAAGGAGCCCAAGACTCCAACCAAAAGCTCCACACCCATCCAGAATCCACCAAGCAAACCAAGAAAGGCATCGGGTACCAAAGTTGAAGCCGCAAAGGCTGCAGGTCCAGCTTTGCTCCAAGAAGTAGCCGCTCAAGCTCCCAAGGCTGTCGATAAGTCCAAAAAACTTGGAGCTCCTCCTCCGATCATTGAAGAGAAGACTCGATCAGCTGCCGGATACGCCAGAACAAACAGCCAGTCAAGCACCGAGAGTGTTCGAAATAAGCGAGCAAAGACTTCTACTGCGGAACCAAGCATGACTGAAAATTCCCCAACTCCTAGCAAGTCCAAAGTCGAAGTTCAAATTCCGACGCCAAAGCGAGCTGCTTGCGAATTGTTACCTGAATCTTTTGAGAGGGAAGGATCACGAGCGAAGAAGCCGAAAACCGGCGAGACATCATCTACTACTGGTGCCCCGATAAATGGTGCAAGTCAGACAAAGACAGGACTACAGAAGAAGGGTTCCAATACGAAGAATATGAAGAACGCTGCGAGCCAGACCAAATCAACTTCTCAATCGCAAGCTGCTTCCCAGAATGATGAAGCTTCTTCGCCTGCAGCAAATGATACTCCGGCAAATTCTGAAATGCATACAAGACCTCAGAAGAAGGCCACCACTACAAAAAACGCTGCCAGTCAGTCAAAGGCAGCTCCTCAGGCGAAAGTTACGCCCAAACCCAAAGCTACTTTTCAACCCAAAGCAACTCCTCGACAGAAGGCTCCTGCTCAGCCGAAGACTGCGAACGCTATACCTACCAAACCTAAGGTGACGGTATGTTGAGCTATTCCTCATTCCTTAGGGTTTCATACTAATAGTTGAATAGCCAAAGCTAAAGGCAGGGGGAAAGGGATCCAAGGCATCTGGTCCATCTGGTAGGAGTCGCACGAAGGCGGCTGCTCCTAGTGCTGGTGATGTTGAGGGTCCTGACGACGATGAGCTTGGCACCGATGTTTAGTGAGGAGCACATACTAAGTTTTGGGCCGTGGGTCAAGGATTAGACATCCAATTATTTGATGCATACCACGATGTATAATTTGGAGTAGAGAAGCACAAAGGTGGATAGTCTTGTGCATGGAATTTGAGAGGGTCACTATTTGGAAATATGGTGGATAGCTTCCTCCACGAAGCGTTAGGTGTTCCCGACTCGTAGAAATGATAGTCTTCTGGATTGCATTTGGGATAACTCTACTACCGTCGTCTAGAGAAGCCAATAAAAGAATCAAAAAGGTGAAAACTCTCCTCTGATGAAAACTGTCTTCTGAACGATGCAAATTGCTACCTGAAAGAGAGCTACACTCTGAATAAAAGTTGTCTCCAATTCGGACTTTGGTATTAATAGGGGAGAAAATATAAGGAGGAAAAAATACAGCCAAGAACTCAAGGCCAATTCGAAGTCCAAACGCACTTCATGCGCTGAAGCATTCAGTCCCCCTCCTGAGTTCACTCCTTGAATGGGCTTTTGAGAATTTATACTGATAGAAGAAAGACAATTGTTCAAATACCTTGAATGATTGAAATTGGTCAGAGTGAGTGAATATAGTTTGGGTTCCACCCCCTTTTCCCTTTCCGAGCCCCTATTTTCAACCGCGCCGGTGACGCCTCACTAACAAGGCAGTAAAACTCAGCCACACCCAGCCACACCGACGGATCAACGTCAGTTGAAGCTCACCAAAGACCGCGTATGCTCCTCAGAGTTCACACAGCTCAGGGTTTCTGTCTCAACGCCAGAATCCATTCTAATTACTAGCTGTAGCACCTGCAGCTACCCAATCTGCCCTTCTAGTATCTTAATTCTCCTTTCTATTGATCCGCATCACCCAACGGCTTTCCCAGCCTTCCCGGGTCCTTTGAAAACACCAAGATGTCGAACAAACGCATCGAACAAAGCGAGATCGAGAAATACTGGGAGATCTTTGCATCTCTCTCAAATGGTGGCACACATCTCACCGGTGCGCAAGCAGCTCCTGTACTGAAAAACAGTCAGCTGCGCGACGACCAGCTCGAGCGGATATGGGATCTGGCGGATGTTGATAATGACGGGAATTTGGACTTTGAGGAGTTTTGTGTGGCTATGCGGTTGATTTTTGATTTGGTTAATGGAGTATGTTTGTCCGCGTATATACTTGAGGGAGGGCATCGGATGGTATGGAAGTATAAATACTGATGAACCCGATCATTAGGAATACGCGGACGTACCACAATCTTTGCCGGACTGGCTGGTTCCTGAATCGAAAGCGCATTTGGTGCAAGCCAATCGAGCACTTACGGGCCGACAGGTGCAGTTCGAACGGATTGAGGACGAGGATGATTCTCCGGGGTTGAAGGATGGGTTTGATTGGTACATGAGTCCGTCGGATAAGGCGAAGTACGAGGAGATATATGATGCCAATAGGGATCGGAGGGGAGACATTACTTGTCAGTTCCTCCAAATACCTTAAGCCTAGAGGGCAAAGCTGACATATCTTTACAGTCGAGTCTCTAGATTCCCTCTACTCCTCCCTCGAAGTCCCAGACACCGACATCCGCTCAGCCTGGAATCTGATAAACCCCTCCGCCTCCCCTGCCATCTCTAAAGACGCCTGCCTCGCCTTCCTTCACATCTTGAACAACCGCCACGAAGGCTACCGTATCCCACGAAACGTCCCTCCCTCTCTACGAGCAAGCTTTGAACGTAATCAGATCGATTACCAAGTTGATAACCAACGCACTTCCTCCCCAGCCCAAAAATGGGGCTCTACAGGCGGCGAGGAAACAAGTACAGGCCGGAAAGCCAAGTTCGGAGAAACATACCTGAGTCGTATCGGTGTCGGCGGAAAGAGCAGCTACAAACCCGCTGGAACAGATTTCTCGACTACGAAAACGACGGAGGATTGGGAGGAGGTGCGGCTGAAGAAGCAGCTTGCGGAGCTAGAGGCGAAGATTGAGAAGGTCGAGGCTGCTTCGGCAGCCCGGTCTGGAGGTAGGAGGGATACGAAACCTGCCTTAGTGAAGAGGGAGCTGGAGCAGTTGTTGGATTATAAGAGGAGAGAGTTGAGGGACTTGGAGACTGGTGAGGGGAAGAGTAAGGTTGGTGCAAGTCTGAAGGGAGTGGCAGATGAGATTGCCACTGTCAAGGAGCAAGTGGATGGTTTGGAGGCGCATTTGAGGTCCAGAGAGCAGGTGCTGGCTGAGCTGAAGCAGGAGATTGAGAATGAGAAAACTGGTCGATAGATACCAATGTTTTTACGTATAGAATGCAAGATACTTCTCAATCAGCCAAGTGGTGCTGTCAATTATTTGCTTAAACGTTTTTGATTGATAGTAGGTTCGGTAAGCATGCCATCGGGTCTTCGCATGCATTTTGTTCACGAATTTGCATCAAGTGCACACAGAAGGGCCATAAAATGGTATTTTATTGCTTGCCATAAGCTACGCGGGCCCGTCAAATCAGCGAAAACTCGCGAAGACCCAGCTGAATCCTCTACTTGTATGCTTGTGCATGAAGAGCTATGTATCCACTCTCTCGCTATTATTAAGTCGCCCGTCAACGCCAAAAGAGATCCCTCCCTCAATGAGAGAACAACGCTGAATTCTCCCTGTGCAACGTTAAGTTCTACCCACTAAGAACTAAGAAGCCCTCTATCCTAATGCAATAACGCCAACGCCAACCCGCGAATCTCTAAGCGAATATTTCCAAGAAAACAAGAGCAATGCTCAACACGAGGATGACTGCCTTTACGGTCTGTGCAGAAGCAGCAGATGTGGCAGCTGGTTGAGGCAGCTGACGTGTTTAAACCTCATGATAAGTTTCACGAACCAAGTTTGTCAAGCTACCATTGACACCGGTCTTGACATGTCACTTGCCGACCGGGATGCGAGAACCGGGCTTGAAGGGAGTGCCAATATCGCAGGGGTGGTTGTGGTTGTCAGTGCGCTTTTCAGAGGGAGGAGAATTGTCGAAGGCATGGTCGGGCTTCTATAAGTTGTATAAGTTGACATTGAGGTCGACACAGCACTTCTCGGATCGGGAAAAGACGGGCTTGAAGAACGTGTCGGCATCTCTAGAACCACGGAAGCCCGGCTTATATGCAGCGTTGTCGAGGTCAGGAATACAGGGTCCAGATTCGACACGACGGTTGGGACCGCAGTAGTGGATGTTCAGAGTCGGAGAAGCGGCAGCGGTGGTGATGGTGAAGTGGGTGACCTTCGGAACGCACTTTCCATTAATAAGAATCCATTTCTTAGGGCAACCGTGATCGTTGATATCGGAAGAACGAGAATAGAGATCGGAACCTGCGACAGAGACACCAGAGCCTTTGGTATGACCATGCAATTCACCGATGGCGATCAGACCACGCTTCCCACTCATCAAACCAGAGCGTGCTACATGAATGTCCCAACAATATCCACCAGCTTCTCCAGCATCTCAGGCACGTCAAACCATGAAAACAGGCCCCAAGTCAGAATACCCCCAATAACGAATCCTACAACATGCTCTGCCCGGGTCGGCATTTCGTTGTAAAGCTTCATAACCGAATATCTCTTCTCACGCAGACCATCCGGCCGTTGACTTCCAGGGCACCGTCGGGTCCGCAGCAGATCTTTTTCGGGGCAGTTGTTGGTTCGCTGCCGAAAATATAGAGGAGTAGGAAGGTAACAAGGATGAGGAGCCCAGGGGTACGGAGGAGGAATGGACGTGAAGGTCTCATGTTTGTTAGACGTCTTTGAGACTAGGGAGGATAGTATCTACCGAGGATGTCAGCAATATACTCTAGGGCTTGAATATCCCTTTCTTTTGGGTGATTAATCATTGGGGCTGAGAGACTTTGTATTGATCGTTAATCCGGATTTGACAATTCAAAGTATGGAGTCGGAAGTCCAGTCTCAGTTGTTGATCTAGATTGGACGATTGAAAGTTCAATTTACTCGTTCTTAGGCTTTTACTCTTCGAGTTTGTTGGTTGATTGAGAAGTGGAGAACAGAAAATCCCGTGGGCTTTGACGCGTCGAGCCTGTTCTTCGGTAGATCGGTCGAGAAGTGCGCAACATAGATTGTGGGTGAGAATGCGAGGAAGGGTATCTTTCACGCCTGCGGAATATTTGACGACGATAAGTTTACTTGCCGGAAGTTTTCGCGAATTCATTCCCTTGGAGGAGTTTTGGGAGTGAATCTCAAGCGAAATCACTCCTTCCGCCTTGGAAGGTGACCTGCTATAATGGCAGGTCCGGTTGAGATGAGACCCATTCACATCCCTCTAAAGTGTGTACCCTTGTCTGTCGCCAGCTTCAATTTGCTATCACCAGCTTCAGTAGCACCATCGTCTCTGCCTTCAGTACATCTACTACTCTCCTCTCCTCTCGCCCTTTTACTAACTAACTGTAGCAGTATCGCATAGCCGGCTTCAATAGCACCTTAGCCTCTGCCATCGTCAGCTTCAATCAGCCATCAACAACTTCAATCTACTATCGTCAGCTTGAATCTTCTATCATCAGCTTCAATCTACCAGCTTCAACAGCACTGTCGTTTCTAGTTTCGGTACATCTAATTCCACTCCACTCCTCTCTTTTCCTCATCCTCTTGCTAACCTACTATCCCAGTTATCTCGTCACTGCCAATACTAATCACTACTAACACCAATAACACCCAACACGCTATCTTGAGTCAGAACCGGTAAGTCCTAGCACTCCCCTTCTTCCTTTCTACATCTTCATCTCCGTCGCTACAGCTTGAATAGTTTTAATCTCTGCCACCTTTGGCTTCAATCTGCCATCGCCAGCTTCACTCTCTGCCATCTCGATCTTCTTTTCTCTATCTTCTTTTCTCTATCTTCTTTTCTCTATCTTCTTTTCTCTATCTTCTTTTCTCTATCTTCTTTTCTCTATGTTCATCTCTAACAGCTTCGATCTTCCATGAGTAGCTTCAATCTGCCATTGCCAGCTTCACATCACTAGCTTCTATCATCTCTACCTTCAGTATTTCCAGTCCCATCACTCTGCTCCTCTCTTTATCCTCTTACTAACTAGCGGTCTATCCCAGTCATCTAGTCTATGCCAACGTCAAGCTGCACAATACTTACAGCACCGTCGTCTCTGCCAGTACCAGTCTCTGCTGGCGCCAGGCTCTGCCAACACATTGGCTTTGATATCAACACCATCAATACCATCAACAACACTCTTTCCAAGTAAGTTGGTGCCTTCCAAGTCTCTGTCTTTCTCTTCTGTCTTTCTCTACGTATTTCCCTACTGTTCTTCTTTACTGTCTAGTGACATTGCCGCCGTCTAAGCTCGCTTACTGCCCTTTAATCTTTGAGGTCAAGTCCATCGAGGTCATGCCCCTCAAGTCTAGCCAAGGGCAGACGGGTACCAACGGCAGATCAAAACAGGGGGGAAGTCCTCGCAGGCGGTATATTCCCATATCTCACAAGCCAACAGAGAGTTCTCTGTAAGTGCTATGCCTATTCCCCATCAGATAATCGCTGCTACCCCAACCTCCGTCTAGCTCGCTAAGACACGTGATAGCAAAAGTATCACACGATTCTGATTATCAAGGATGGAAAAGTAAGTCATTCTTTGCTGCGTTTCTACTTTACATGTGTCAGGTCAACACGCATTTGGTGAAACGAGTTAGCATCTCCAAAGGCTTCCATATCGCGGAAGAAAGTCAGCCTGTTCTCCTTCCTCCACGCAGGATGTGATTTGGCAAGCCGGTCCAACTTCTCCTGTATCTTTTTCTCCGCCCCTTCAAGATATCGCTTTTCCTGGTCAGTCAAGTGATTGATAGCCCACCTTGACGGCCAAACCTCCTCCATGAGTACGATCAACTCTTCCAGATTTGTGAAACAAGCATGCCGCTGGTCATGAGTCCACATATCGAGCGGCATAGCCAAGTGTCTCACCCGCGGAACAATAGACGGAAGCCATTCCTCCAATCCATTGATAGAGTTTGATGAATCGATATACAAAACGTCATTCTTCAACCTCAAGTAAGTAATGCCCCTTGGGACTATTCTTTCAGCTTGAATTACTAATACGCAGTTTATCCAACGGAACCCTACGCCGCGTAAATCGTCCATTGTAGTTGTAGGGTACGAAGGAGCGAGATCTGCTTGGAGTTCGAAGTCGACGTCTCTTAGTGAATCTTTCAGTGCGTAGTCGCGCGATTCCTTGGAAACAGCAAGTAATGGGATTAGCGCTGGAGCTGTGTATATACGGTCCAAACGAGCCAGTTGTCGTACTCTACCGGAAGAGTCATAAAGGGCGGAAGAGTCATAAAGGAGACAAGAATCATAAAGGAAGTCCGAAAGCTTCCGGGACAGGTCGGGGGCTTCACGGTAATACATCCAACAAAATATGGGCCACTCATTGTACTCGAAGTTGACTTTGACGATTCTGGGTTGCGAGAGGATGAGCGAATAGATTTTCCATCGGAGTTCCAGTGGGAGGGCCGGGAAGCGGTGGAATTCCAAGAGGGGCTGAGGTGAGCCTGCTTCGCTGCTCATTTCTTCAAGGTTTTCGAATGTTTTTGTGCCAAGGTGGAGATGTGTGAAAGGAAGAAGAAAAAAAGGGGTGCAAATTTATTGTGCGTCTCGGCCACAACCGTTTGGAACTTGACATCACCACCGAACCCAGGAAAAAAACGTTTCGTAACAGTCTCGTGACTTTGTTGTTCCGTGACTTACTTGCTTTTTGTTGCAGATCGCAGTAACTGCTGCTCTCCAAGCGGCGAGACCTAGGCCAAGCTCCCGGCGCTCCCGGCGCAGGTCGACTTGCTTGTTTTTGTCAACTTTCTCCAATTTTTTACACCCAAGCTCTTAGCAACTATAGACCCAATAACCAACAAAATCATCGCTTACAATGCACTTGCAACGGACCCTGTACGCCAATGCATCGACTAAGGCTATCTCAGCCGGCTTCGTCGTCCTTGACATTAATATCCCCCTCTACGGACGATATACCTGGTTTCCACCCTCAACTCAGTGAGGCGGAGCTAAATATCTAGACTCAGCAACCAACAATCGACAGCACCAATAGCACCGATAACACATTTACTCAAACGCGTTCTGAAATTCGTCTCGAAAGGTCGAACACCTTCCGCAGCTCCAAAACACTCCCTCAAGCTCGAACACTTGCTCGAATACTCCAACCTCGAATACCTCGAATAGCGACAACCTAAGTGCCCCTTCCCTCTCCCTTTTCCAGACAGCTCCAAGAGAATGGCGACAACCCACGTGCCCCTATTTCCTATATATTCTTGTCGCCCCCTTCTCCCACTTTTTCCTTTTCCTTCTTCATTTCTTACATCTACATCTCCCTTCTTCCTTTCTCCGTCGCTATCTTCCTCTACGCAGTTGTCGCGTCTGCTCCCATTAGTAATGCTTCGAACTCAATTTGAAAGCCAATTTATACCTCCGATAGCTAGGGATAGCCCTGCTCTATTCAACCTGGATCGCCATGTGTGACAGTTCTAGCGCAACGTCACCTATCACAGGAATAGTAGGATTTGTTGAAACGAGAGGTTTCAAAGGCCATAAGAATGACTTATAAGGGTAAGACTTAGCTCGAATAGGCAACAGGCACAGTATGGAAATGAGACTTAAAGTAAGGGGTTTAGAGTGATTGTATTCGTACAGATTAAGGAGTAAAGCTACATCTCTGCTTTCCTCCTTATATATGCATTTGGGAAAGCGAAGCTTTCTCAAAGAGTTACGATGTGACAGGTTTATAAGGGAAATTTCATACCCGTGACCTCTCATATAAAAAGTTCAACTTTTAAGCCTATAATCCCTCTATACTAAAATATCCTTCTGGTTATTATATAACTTATATATAGACGCTTATTAGCTTATTCTGTTCCTTAGTTTCTAAAGAATAAAGACTTTCCAAATATAATATTTTCTTGTTATTTTTATTTTTATTTAAAATTTAAAATTAAATATTTTTATAACTTTGTTATAAAGACTCTTATATTATTAGTGTTATATCTATTGTTTCTTATTAAAGAAGCTAATATTACTTATATATATATTAATATAAATTAAAATAATCTGGAAAAAATAATCAATTACAAGTCTGATTAAAAATCTACGTAATCTAATCCAATCAAGTTATACTTATAACCAAAATCTAATCTAATCAGATTAAATCAATTATATAATTAATTACATTGATTTTCGGTGTCACACTGATCCTAGCACATAATTTCAGCGATGTTTCTGCCCCAAGGACATCTAGTACAGAGTTTGTTAGCTACTACAGTAGTAAGTTGATCGATTCACGTCTTATATGGTAATTACCGCAGTGCTTTCTGTTATTGATCGCAAATATTCGAAATGAGATCACTCAACAGCAAGACATATGACGACCTGAATCGTATTTCACTATCTGTATGGTATCCCTATGCCTGCGCCCATTCGCGGCACTGTATTCTATGTACAGTACACATATGGTCCTCAATCCAAAGCCTGTCATACTGAACCGTGACACTGAAAGTCTGGTCCAGTTCCAGACAAAGGATCTCAAGGCCGTAATAGCTGCATATAACTTCACTCGCAGCAAATGTATCGTAATGTAACTCTCTATCCCTCAAATAAAAGCCTCTCGGCCGCTTCGTGACTCAAAAGTCCGATGCAGCTCAAAGTAACAAGTATGATGACTAGAAAAGTCTGCAGTGACTCCACTCGCAGCAAATGTATCGTAAAGTAACCCTCTCAAAGCCTCTCTGATGTGACCGTAACTCCATCTAGTTTGAAAAGTCCGATGGTAGTTCCAGAACTCCCTTCAAGGATAACACAAACTCCGGAAAATACGAAATGCAAACAAGCTCACTGCTTCTCCAAATTCTCCATCGTCTCCATCAAACCACCAGCCTTCGTCTCAACAACCTTGTAACCGTTGGCATTGCCAAGGCCCTGAGAAGCTCGAGCATACGCCGCATCGCTTCGGTCGCAGAGGATATCCAGGTCTTCGTCGCTGAGAATGTTGTCCTTGTCACCAGAGTACTGGTAGGTCTCGCCGTCCTTTAGTAGTAAATCCTTAAATGGGTCCTCAGAGCCGTCGGAGTTGTTGAGCTTCTGACCCATGGTCTTGAACTCTCCTTTCTTAATGACAATCTTCTCCAGCCGTCGCTTCGCATCAGCGTCAAGGAGGAGCTTCTCTTCAACAGTTCCTTTGGTCGCAAGACGGAAGATAACGACGGGTCGGGTCTGGCCAATTCGGTGGGCACGATCTTGAGCTTGGAGATCCTGTTGGGGATTCCAGTCGGAGTCGAACAAAATGACAGTGTCAGCACTGGCCAGATTGATGCCCTGTCCTCCGGCACGGGTTGAGAGCAGAAAGAGCTTGAATTCTGGGTTTTCGTTGAACTCCTTTATCTGATCCCGTCTCTCGACCTGGGAGACCGACCCGTCAATACGACAGACTTTGAAGCCACGGAGATCTCGCGCATAATCTTCGAGAATGTCTAATGAGGTCTTAAACTGGGAGAATATAAGAACCTTATGACCCCGAGCGAACAAGGCGGGGAGGAGACGATCAAGAAGAATCATCTTTCCCGAAGCAGTGACCAAACCCTCGTCCACTGGTGCTCCCGAGGACCAGGGGTTATAGAAGTTGTGAGGTGAGTTGCAGGCAAGTCGTAGCTGCATCACGGGGTTACCAAGCTTCTTGCCTCCAATCTCCTTCTCTGTTTCTTTGTTAGCACTGAGCGACATAAAGAGCAAAATATTCTTACTAGCTAGCTCCATAGTCTTCACTCGCTCGATATCTTTCGGGTCTCCCTCAATATCGGACTGCTCAGCCTCCTTAGAAGCGTTGTCCGCAACGAGTTTCTCTTCAAATTCATCATCGCTCTGTTTATCATCTTCCGAGACATCGGCTTCCTGGTAGGTCTTTCTGCCACGTGATCTCACGCTCCGAACGCTCCTAATGCTGCCAGGTGTAGAATCCCTACTGGACTTTGCAGACTTGGAAGGAGGTGAAGAGGTCTGCTGGGCCTTCCGCTTCAATCCAGCCTTGGTCTTAGCACCTGAAGGAGCCTTCTTCGACATCATGGCTTGAAAGGCGTTCTTCGGAGTGGCGGGCTTGGACTCTTCAAGCGGACGTGTTCTCAAGGCCAATGGCACATCATCCTCGCTATCCGATTCTTCTGCCTTGGGCTTGGAAGGTTTGGACGAAACCGACGGAGGGCTTGGCTTTGCGGAAGAGGCGGGAGTGTTTGAGGTGCGAGTCAAACGTTCAAAAACCTTGTCCTCAAGGAATTTGCGTGTATCGACGGTCTTGTCGTTGATGGCATTATAGAGCTCCGTCTGTTCTTTGGTCATTGGTGCGTAAAGAACATACTCCCGCTTCTTGGGAAGCATGTACTCCACGTCAGCCTTTACTCGGCGCAACAGGAGAGGCTGCAAAACGACGTGCATCTTCTTGACGAGGTCTTGCTTCATCTGGTCTGCAAGGAATTCTTCGGTCTTCTCTTCGTCTTCCAAGTCTGAGAAGTCAAACCAAGACTCAAATTGGTCCCAGTTCGTGAAGATGCTCGGAAGAAGGAAATTCAGGAGAGACCATAGTTCCTTCAGGTTATTTTGCAAAGGTGTTCCAGTAATCAGCAGTCGAGTTGCTGATCGGAATCCTTGCAAAATTCGAAAGAGCTTCGCTTCGGAGTTCTTCATGCGATGACCCTCATCCTATAATAATATGAGCATAGAACGGTTGCAAAAAGAGCATATGAACCTACAATGATGATTGTCTCCCACTTCACCTTGCATAATTCCTTCTCGTCTCGGATGACGATCTCAGGGCTGGTAAGGACCACGGGGAATTTGATGTTAGGACGGCCATCGGAGAGAAGGTTCTTAAAAATCTTAGTATCCCTCAAGGTTTTTCTTCCCTTCGGATCACCGTGGTAAAGGATCACAGGAACGCTTGGGGTCCATTTTTCGAACTCGGCCTCCCAATTCGAGAGTGTGCTAAGAGGCGCAACAATGAGATGGGGTCCCCAATAGTCCTCCTTCTCTCGGAGCAGGGCGATCAACGATACTGTAAAGTTATTGGGTCAGTGTTCGCTCGGCAATGAAGGATGAAAGATTCAAGTGAGTTCCAAAGATGTTCTTCTGAAATGTAATATGTGTGCTTGAACACATGACCTCGAGCAAATGAGAACGAGAGTACAAAATGCAGCACTTACTTGTTTGGATGGTCTTGCCCAAGCCCATCTCGTCAGCCAGAATACCGCTCATGCCCTGTTCGCATATCTCTAGCATCCATGTGAGACCTTCAAGTTGGTAGTTACGCATAGTTCCGCCCACCATGCACTTCGGTTGCTCAGCCATCTGAAGATCATGCTCACCCAGGGCTTGTTCGTCGAGGCCGCTTCCAACTCGACCCAAGACTTTGGTCTTCTTGGTCAGAGCCTGAGAGAAGACTTGACTTTGCGACAGCAATGTGTTGAGTTGTTGGGCCTTCGCTTCCCTGGCTTCCTTGGAATCGTCATTCTTCTTCCGCTTCTTCAATGCCAACTTTTTTCGGCGCTCCTCAGCAATGTTATTCGCGGCTTTGGCTTTCTCCTCCTCCTCAATCATCGCCTTCTCTCGCACAATTCTGAGATCCATGTCGTTGCGTAAATCTGGCGGGGAGGAAGGCGGGCTGGAAGGAAGGGTGTTGTCGTCCATGTCACTGGATTGTGACATGATGAGGATGGGGTGAGGTTGTGACCTGGGTGAGAAGCTGTAAGCAAGATGAACCTCGAGTTTGAAGAGATAAGGCAATAAAGGGTATAGCCACTGATTGATCAACACAACTGATATCCAACTGCCTAAGCAGAAGTCTCAATTGTATTCAGTTGTGTGAAGAATTTGAGAAGGGGGGTTGTGGAAGGTTGAAGGTGGGGTGACAGAGATTGAGAACCATATATGTGAGGTCTGTCCTGATTCTCACTTCTCCAAAATTATGAAATATGGAGGGGATCAACAAGAAACTATGCAGGAAACTCACCAAGATTGACTGTAGGATGTAGAGGGTTTGAGAGGGGGCCTGGTGGAGGGACTGTGTGCAAGCCAAGTAGAAGCACAGTCAAGATTATTGGGGACCAAAAGCTGATGGTTCTGAAAGAGACAATTGCAAGCTGCACAATGGGATATGCATTGAAGTGAAACGTTGTACAGAAGGCGAAAAGCAAGAAAAGGAGGTTGGATGGTCGACGCGTCGCAGGAAAAACACTTAACGCGCAGACGCGAAGTCATGAGGTAATCTTAATTTAGACTAAACCCGTTTTGGATAAGTGACGTTTTCCTGGTTAAGGAGCCATCAGATGGAGTGCGAAACAGCTTTTCACAACCACAATCAATTGATATTGCTATTATCAATAAAAATGTGATCGTTGGAACTGTTCTGGAGGCACCGTGGCGAGCTGGCACCACCTCCTTTATTTTTGGGCCTAACTGGGCTAGCGTTCTTCGCTTCATAATCTTCTTCTCCTTTTGAAACGTTAATTTGGACGTCAGGTCTCGGCCCTTTGATTATCCGACGTTCATGGAGTTGGTTCTGGATACCAAAGCAAACAATGGCATGCGAATCTTACTGCATGGATGGGAGAAGTCTTTTCAGGGAGCCCGGAATTGTGGGCAAGATGCTTTTGAATAGCTGCTACGTTTGAACGATTCGAGTTCGGACCTCTGGAAGCTACTTAATCCAAAAAGATTCCCATTTGACTATGGAACCCTCATCAAGTTGAGCGAGTTAGGGTTTCGTATCTCCACAGCCCTTGAATTCCAGCCCAGTTTTGAGTTGCTCATTTCGAACCCAGCGATCCTAGACCCCAGATTCAACATTCGAATCTCCATTTTTGATTGCATCCCCAAATCTCCACCCTGCCTTTCCAACATCCACGTGAGATGAACGATTCAAGACCTCCAGATTATAGAAGTTGCCAGCTTAAGTCCAGCCTTGGGTATTGGAATGGTTCACCAGAAATGAGAGGTTCAAAAACGGGAAGTTTTCCACAACCCTCATACCCACGATCCTCGCCTTGCCCGGGAATATAAATAGTTCGCCTGAAATAGGCGATCCAAATATCAATAATTTTGCCAAATGTATCACTAAGGTCTTTACCCTAGAGTCTGAAATCTGAAAATCTGACTAAGTCCCTGTAGAGGATATCTCGTTTGGTTTTGAATTGTTCGTGGGCAGTGAGCGATTTAAAATTTGAAATTGGCCAAGTCTAGCCTAGGTGGTTTCCAATCATTCACTGGAAATCAGAAATTCAAAAATACGATTTTGGCCAAGTCCTTAGGATATCCGGCTTGGGTAGTTTTCAATTGTTCACTGGAATGAGCGATTCAAGATTTGACATTTGACCTCAGTCCCTAGGATATCTAGCCTTGATCTGAATCGTTCACTGAAAATGAGCGATTCAGAAATCGGAAACTTCAAAGAGTCCCTGGTGTCCTGAACATTGGATTCTGAATCGTTCACCGGAGATGAGCGATTCAAAAACCAGAGATTTCATAAAATTTTTAGGGTTCCGGACATTGAAATATAAATCGCTCACTGTAAATGAACGATTCAGATTCCAAAAAAAATTTTATTTCCCACTAAGTCCCTAGGATAGGATCCAGCCAGATTTTAATCGTTCACTTGAAATGAGAGATTGAAGATCAACGCTTTTATTATGCAGTTCTATGTGAAATCCATGCTAAAGTCCAGGCAGGCAAAATGTGTGCTTGTCACCCCCTTTTACCACTCCCTTCTATCTTCCCACCCAGCCCTGTAAAGCCCATCTGCCAAGTAACGGTTCTCCCATTGAAGAAGCGGTGTTGTAATTGTGGAGATCAAAGTAAGTCGATCCCGAGGGAAAGGGGAATGCGAAAAAGAGAGACGTATGTATTGGTCCGTGAGACCTCTACATATACCATTACCCTCCGTATGAAGGACTTGTGGTGATCGCAGTAAGTCGATCCCAAGGAAGGGGGGTAATGCGAGAAAGAGAGATGTGTGTGTCGATGTTTCCTCCACATATACTATTAATCCTCCACTGATCCTCCACAATAGCCCAAATCTGTTAGTTGAGCTGTTGTTTGGGGGCGAAATATAGTGGCATTCCTAGGACTAGCTGATATCTAAGGAGTAAAAATACAAAGAGGGGAAAATACAGGCTATATCTGATTAGGCAATTCCATCCAACACAATCCATCCGCCATATCCCCTACCCAATCCTCCCCTCATCCCCAACACCAGCCTACAAATGGCTGTGTCTGGCCGCAACCTCAGTGGCTGCAGGCCAATTCGCTCCAGTTATCTCCTGCAACTTCTCAGCAAGCACCTCCCACTTCGATCAGACATATTCTTGCTCCATTTTGACGAGAGTCATATCCATGTCATCATCCCAGATAAGCGCTTCCTGTTCCTTCGTATGCTTGCGCTCTCCACGAGCATTGACTCGATCAGCAATGCGGACGAAGGTCTTGTTCTGGGTTTGGTAAAGATGAGGAGCGGTACGGTTATATCTGCAGTTGACACTATTTGCAGTCTGGTTGGGATCGCCCCCATTTTCGATACGCTTGGCATTGATTATTTTCGCGATCTCCTTCAATGACAAATCGTTGATATCCTTCAAGTTGACGATCTCAATGTTTTCAGGATCGTTAGCTGCTGCGGCTTTGACGCAGACTTTCTCAGCCTTGATATCGACTGGAATGCCACGCTTGGCTTTGCCTGCCGCTGTGAGAGTAGACGCGTCCACCGACGGAGGATCAATGTGGACCCCCCATCGAGGCTTTCTACCACAGATTGAGTGTCGGTACTTAGGCTTGGTCACTTTGTTGCCCAGCGTCGGATTCGCTTCTTTGCCTTCTTTGCCTTTTCTGCCAAAGATGCGTTCATTTTGGTCAGGCTGGTCTTCCAGACGGGAGCATTTGGCATTCCATAGCCGCTATGTCCCACTTCAGGCTTGCTGGCATGCCTGTTCTTGGGGATCGGTTGCGGAGAGTCAGAGCTGAGAGACGATTCCTCGTCAGCTTCCTCAGTCTCATCAGTCTCCTCAGCCTCGTCAGCTTTGTCAGCTTTCTTAGCATTCTTAGCCTCCTCAGGGATGAACATTTCCTCATCGAAGTTGACAGCGTAAACTTTTTGGTCGTTATCATCCTCTTCAGCTGACATCACAGATGCGTGCTTCAGAATGGTGACTTTTTGTTTCTTTGGCTGGGCAGGATCAGAACGAGGAGAGCCGTTGCTCTGTTGAGAGCGGAGGTTTTCCAGAGGAGCCTCTTCATCTTCGTCTTGCTCGTAGTCGTTACGATTTTTGGTGCCACAAAGTACTTATTCAAGGTGTTCGTCTAGTGAATGACGTCGAGTGAATGTTGTTTTCGTGGATGATGTTGTTGGCGGTGCGGTTGTGGTGTGTTTGCGAGAAGAGGGTTTTTGAGAGGACGGGTCCTTAAGTACTTTTCAGGGGGAGGCTCAGTGTCTGAAACTTGTCGATGATACCTCCAAGTACTCGTTGGATCGTAGAGAAGATTTGCAGAGTATATGCTGTTGTTGCGGATAATGTTGTTAGTTGTATGTAGAAGAGGAGAGGTGGACAACGGGGAGAGAAGCGATCATTAAATATCACTTCAGGGGGAGCTCATTGCTTAGTTGGTGTCTGAAAGTGCTTTACTAATTGCAAAGAAGGTTTGTAGAGTGGGTTGTGTTGCGAATCTCATCGTCGTTATGTGTGGAAGGAGGACAGCTGGAAAGGAGGAAGCGAAGTTAGTCTTAAATAATTTTTAGGGGAGAATTTAATTCCTGAAAAGAATTTTCATACATGATAGCACCTGGAGAATGCAGAATGTTGAAAGTTGATCGAGGAGTCTTACTTGGAATGTAAATGTTGTTTGTTGTTTGGGGACGGAGGAAAGCCAAAAACGGGGAAGCGAAGGCGGTCTAAATACTTTTTTGGAGGAAAGCTCCCGTCTAAATACAATGTTAATGTATGATTGAACTTAGAGTATGGAATGCTTACAAGTTAAGGGTCGCTATTGTATTGAAAGTAGCGTTGTTGAGAAAGGGAAGAAGTTGTGGGAAGAGGAGGAGAGGTCCTTATATAGAGTGTCCCAACGAATTTTGCTTAGCCAGTAGTACCCTGGAAAATTACTCGATAACTTGAAGATAACTTTGGAAGGTGGATAGTAGATAGGTTTTTCTGAAAGAGGGGAATATAGAAAAGGGGAGCAGAGCGACTCCTTTTGCAGTGCTTTAGCGAGTGGTATTAGCGGCGACGATAGTTTGACTGGCAAAGAATCTATGTTAGTGGCATTATCACAGATCAGAGGCACTACTGCAAGGGAGTTAATTCTCGCTGACTGGTCTGAACGATTGAGAGGACATGATTTCAGTATTGCTGATTTTGGCTGATAATTGAAAAAAACTACTCAGAACCCGTCCACTACCATAACTTCAGAATTGCTGACTTGAGCAGAATGATTGAGAATCACTACTCAGCACATATCCACTATCCGACTTCAGAATCGTTGACTGGTATTAAACAATTGAGAAGCGTCAAGTTCTGGCAACTACATTTTGAAGTATCAGTCGTTGACGGCTCAGCAATTCAGATTCCGAGAAGTTACAGTCTAAAATGCGATATAAGTGGAGAGGCAATGCACTCTCAGACTTCGTTGCTATCGACAAATTGAGAGTTCATATGTATCGAACCACTGAAAGAAATTTGACGAAAATTGGAGTCGGAATCAAGATGGATTCGACTTCGACGTGTGTTGAGTTAGACGGGGACATAGGGAAAGCGGACAGCTGCGGCGGAATCTTGTTAATACCTACAAGTGCCGAAGAGGCGACAACGACAGCTCTTGCCGACAACTCCAGAGAAAATAACACGATTGACGATTTCGGTAACCAAATTGGATGCTGCATGGATACTCGGAGTCGACAGGAATTAGAGCTGACGAGAGATTTCAAGGGCTATTACGAAACTTCCGAAGTCAAAAGAACTCGACAAATTTGGGGTTTCGCTTCTTCATTAAGCAAGCACTCTACTTAGAATGCTCTAATTTAGAATTGCCAAATCACAACTAAAGTGACTTAGATGGCAGATTTCGAGCGAGTTCGAATTTCGGGGTGTAAATGGTATAAATAGGGGTGGAAGACTTCTATTTGTGCATAATGTGGTGGTGGTTGTTACCCCTTTACATATTTTGTAATAGGGGGTTGAACTTGCCCAGTTATTTGTGGGTTTCTCACCCACATCACGGAGACTTCTTGAAAGCTCTGGATATCAGCTGCTTGAATAGTCACTGCTAAATGGCTAAGCAGCTTACTTCCAAGTCGCTATCCTTGAAGAAATTTAAGCCAAAGACGCATGCAACCACAGAAAACCCACAAGATGTAGGAGCTCACGCTGCTGATTCTTAGAAGGCGAACAATTGTACTGTTGGAGATGGGAGTGCCTTAAGTTCTTAGATCTGATAGTAATGACAAGTCTATAAAATCATTGAACACTGCCTTCCCAATTTGTTCTCTCAACATTCATGCTTCACCCCACTGACAAAATGATTAAGATAATCTTCACTTTCTGCTAAGCGAACCAGTTCATTCGATCCCTTATCCAGATCGAACATTGAACTCAACGACGAAGAAGCTATTCTCTGTGCCAAATCAAGCATATTCCATACCCAATTTCTTGTGTCTTTGTCGTTGCCACTTTAGGATTGCTACACTATAAAAATGAGGGATTACTTCTGAGCCAACTTTGCCTTCACAATTTTCCAGTCATTGCATCCAGAGTTACCAGATCAAGGGCTGCTAGCTTTCCGCAAACTACGGGCCTTGTCGACTTCGAACGATATTTGTTGAGATTGATCTGATCCCATGAGAAAGCCACAGGTAGCGCCTGGGCCCTCTCATCCATTGCTCAGCCGCGAATCCTCTCACACTTGAGGTGCGAATGAATGAGAAGGTGGCAGCGGAGCCATTTATTTCCATGTTTCCATTTTCGTGAGTTGAAGAAAAGATCGGAAGCATGGATGGTTTTCGAGTTGCCAGGGCCAATAACTGTCGAATAACACGTTTTCCTGTCGCTGAGCTGCTACAGAGATGATTTAGGCGCAGCTGTTTGGGGAATTCGAGAGAAATTAGACTAACAATGAAGTTCATCACATTTCAAAGGCATTAGGCTCGGAACAAGCATCGATTCAATTCTAAGAGAATATAAATCGATGCCAGTTTTTACCCAACCTGCTCACCCCATCCTGAAGACTCCACCCCTTAATCTCACAAATCCTCCTACACATCTCCTCCAACTTCGAATCCATTTCTTCTCCAGCAACATGTAGGTCGCTCTCAAACAGAATCCTCTCATCCGGTATCGCCTTAATAACATCCACAGTCTTCGCACTGGCCGGAGTAGTCATATTGATAACCGCTGAGAACGAGAAATATACATCGGCCGGTATCGCAGGATGAAAGTATTGCTTGAGAGTTTCTGCTGGACCAGAGTACGAATGTAGACATATTCGTGGAGGGAATGGTTTAGGAGATTCATTACTCGGATCAGGGTTGGGTTCGGATTCGTCGTCGTCGGGCTCCGGCTGAGGAGTTTTAGCGATTTTCTTGCGGACTTTCTTGCTGAGTACTTCTTTTTTGTGACCTTTCCATGTTTCTTGCAGGGTATCGAAGATGATGCCATGGGCTTGGACTCCGTGGATTGATACGGCTCGGTTCATTTCGCCGGCGAGTTTGAGCTGCGGTTTGAGGATTGCTTTTTGATGGTCCATTTGTACTCGATGTGGTGTGAGGCGTCGACCTTCTCGGCCTCCGGGTGTGAGAGTAGGGTCTCTTGATTCCTCCTCGTCGGTTGCCCATTCTCCTGGGAGACGAAATGATTTGTCCAAGCCGATCTCTCCGACCAAAGCAAGCGGGTACTTCTCGAGGTAGTTCCTCGTCTCCCTGAGGAATTCCGAAAGAGAGCGAGGTTGAGGGAGGGAATTGAGGAAGGCTTGATCTTCTGGTTTTGGAGTCAAGACCGATTGATAATGCTGCATCTTGAAGTCTTCTGAATCGGAGTTGGAGACTGAAGTTTGGCTGTCGTCATACATTTGATGTGAGAACCATGGATGCCATCCAAAACAGGGGACCACTCGCTGGTTGTTCGTTTCTGTGATTTCCTCTTTGCTCTTGACTCCATAGACATCAGCGACTTGAGCTACAAGCTTTTGATCTTGTCCTCTGGTCGCCATGACAGTCAGGACACGCGCCTTCATGCCCTGTATCGACGGGACCAAGCCCATGGTGTCTGTCGGATGACAGTGGGCATCGTAGACGCCGAGGTGCCAGGGGAAATCTCCATCGTGGGCCGTTTGCGTCTCAACTGCCGCCATGGCGTTGTCCGAATAGCTTCAACATTCAACCTCAAACATGATGCTCAAAATATCTGAAAGACCGTTGTGCGACTTCGAAGCCATGAACCGCGTTCTTAGCGTCCTCGCTACAGACGCCACAATCTGGAGGGGGTCTGATCTAGGCTTTTACCCCCACAAAATCCCCGATATCACATGCAAGTGCAACGGCCTCCCCTCTTCCTCCCGTCCAGCATTCCACTCCACAAACATCCACCCTTCTCCTCTTTCCTCTTCCACAATGTTTCCTTAATATCAAAGTCATGACACTCCTCAACCCCGGCTACATCATAATCCTCCCCTTCCTCTTTATCTTCACACTCCCCCTCTTCCTCCTCGCAACTGTAACGACCACCCTCGCCTTCTCAATCCTCCTCTTCCGCGTAGTCCTAATCTACATCGAGCTCGCCCTCGCCGTAATCCCACACTATCTCCTCGGCCTCACCTCCTCCTCCTCCTTTTCTCCCTCTTCAAAAACCCTCCCACCTCACAAAACAAGCCCGACGTCCGTCCCCGCATCCCGAAGACGAAAACGCCGGAGCAGCACAAGCAGTAATCCCTCCGGCGGAACAATAACGCCTGTACCGGGCGACACAGGGTTGGGACTAAGTCAGAGTGTGGGACCGATTCGGGATTTTGAGGGTGTAGGAGGATGGAGATTGGGTGATCCGAGTGATGACGATGCGTTATGGACGAATATTAATTCGAGGTTGGAATTGCCGGCGCATCATGAGAGGAGACATCAGCGGTCTTTGACTGGGGAGGGGAAGCAGAGAAGTTATAGTCCTGAGATGATGAATACGGCGAGGGCGAGGACGCCGCCCAGTTATGGGCCTGGGAGTGTATTTGCAGGGGATACTACAGGCTATTTTCCACAGGTTCCGACGAGTCCGAGACTTAGGAGGAGTGCGAGTGGGATTACGGGGGCGAGTAATTCGAGTGGGAGCTCGAAGGGGAGTTCGGTTTTGAGTATGAAGGGGAGGTAATTGGATATGGGTGGTAACGAATTTATGATAATGACAATGATGGGGTGTGGTTTGGCGTTTGGGCTGTACTCATTTCACGATTCACGATTGGATATAATCATGAAGCCTAGGCTCTTGTATACAATGTATTTCATGTCAACTCATACAATCATTCTCCAGAACAGCTCATCCCAATGGTATCCAGAGCTCATGCTCAACGTAACCCAAACACTCCTCCAACGCCAAGCATCCATTTGCATCAGAGGAAATCAAAGCCAACCCACCCGTCCCAAACCAATCCCTCCCCCGTATCCACCTCCTACAAAGTCCCCCAAAAATAATTCGCATAGAAAAACCTGGAAAACTTGCTCTCGACATTAACAACATGCACATCGCCCTTCGTCCCATTCCTAATAATCGCCTTCCCATACGCACCCCCCTCATCCCGTTCCAAATCAATTCCCAGTCCCCTATAAACCTTCAACTTCAATGAAATCTCATCATTCACCAGATCCCTTTCAGCATTCTCCCCTCCCTCAACTCCCTGCAACTCTAACTCCTGAAGACGGGCTTGGAGATCGGCTAAGTGGGAGGAGAGACGCTCGGATTCGATTTCGAGATCTGAGGCTGATTTTGCGATACGGAATTTTTGCGTGTCGAGGGTTGCGATCTCGGAGGCGTGGGCGGTGGAGGAGTGAGTTGAGATGGTTTCGGCGTAGCGGGAGGAGAGAGTTGTTAGAGTGCGAGAGAGCTCTGTTTTGTTTCTGTTAGCTGATGGATCGGGAGCGGAGGAATGGGGATGGGGGAAGTACTCTTTAATGCGCTTTCTGCTTCTCGGATTCGCAGATCGCGGGCTTGTTGGAGGGAACTGAGGGTTTCATTGATGCGTGCGACGGCGAGTTTGTCGGGTGTTATGTTGAAGTTGCCGATTGTGTGGTGGATGAGCTGGTGTTTGGTTAGAGATGCTCGAAGTGGGGTTTGGGAAGCGTACGGTTGCGGGATCTTCATCGAGGAGCATTTTGAGAGCTTCGCGCGATTTTGGTTTGAATGCGAAGGTATTTATTGAGTGTATAATTGTAGAGAGATGCGATTGTGTTCTTGATGTTCTTGAGTTGCAATTTTTCGATCTTCAAGTGTTTTCCCGTTCCTTGTTGACACGGCAACTGCGACCCTGCAAAAATCGGGGTGACGTATTTTCGGAATCACAAGCCACATGTTCGCAACGCCACATCTCGAGCTGCTTCCCTCTGAACCTTCAATAGACTTCACCGAAGAACAAGAACGCAACTTCCTTCTATATATTACCAGAAGTGTAGAAATTTTGATAGAGTCGCAAAGATGGGTTCTAATCTTCCATGTGAGTATGGATAAGAACTCTTTGGATACGAAGCTTCATACTCGTTTTGCGATGTTTCTTTACACCTATCGACTTGAGACAGCTATGCTGACGAGACGTATGCATTTAGATGCTGCTGATGCAGAAAGGTTCGTCGAATCTCCTGTTCTATTTCTCTCTCTGGGAGAAACTTGTGCAACCTCTTCGATATCGAATTCCGAATATCCAGTGCTAACTCGGCATCAGCCCATTGAAGCCGGCCGAGCTACAAGTTCTACGATCACAATACGAGAAAGAAGGAGAACACGTTGGAGTACAAACAAAGTTCAACTTCGCATGGGTGGGTACATATTCCATTCTCCCGGAAGTCCTTATACTAACCCTACAAAGGGACTAATCAAATCAACAACCCGCCAAGACCAACAAGAAGGCGTCCGCCTCCTCTCAGACATCTTCCGCACCGCACCCGAACGAAGAAGAGAATGTCTCTACTACCTGGCGTTGGGAAACTACAAGCTTGGAAACTATGCAGAGGCACGACGATACAACGACTTATTGCTGGATAAGGAGCCAGCCAACATGCAGGCTGCCAGTTTACGGGGTTTGATCGATGATAAGGTTGCGAGAGAGGGTTTGATGGGCGTTGCTATACTCAGTGGAGTTGCTATTGCTGCGGGTGTTGTTGGAGGAATGATTTTCAAGAGCGTGGGAAGAAGAGCTAGGTAAAGGGTTGAATGCGGGTTAGAGAGGGACATTGGATGGAATTGCTAGCATGGCATGATGGAATTGTTTAAAATACCAATAACAGTAGGCGTGTAATATTATGGTTGGAACTTATGAAAGCCCTCACATTTATTTTATTTTATTTATTAATTTATTTATTTAATTTTTGGATCGAAATTCCCATGTTCCATCTGACTCAAATAGGCTGAACGATTTACGAGTCAGGTCACTGATAAACGAATTCGACAGAAGCTCGTCGAATACCAAACCACAATGAACACGTACTCCAAAGTTTTGTAATAAAAAAAATTACCTGCTCTCTGACTGGATAGTTATTAAAATAGAACTTTTTCTGAAGAGACACAGCCTTTGCCGCCAACTACGAATCTCCCATCGCCTGCAAGCCACGGCCTTCCAAACAACGCGGTGTTTGTCGATCAAGATTTCCAGGGATCTTGCCGAGACAATGCGTCACCCGAAATCTTTGTGAGCTGCTGCGTGTTTAAGTGTTTAATCCACGAGATCTTCCAACAACTTCTGAGATATCTGGAACATCCAAAATCCGACCTTCCTTCAATACCTTTAAAGACGTTCACTCACTCCTTTTCAACAACCCACAGTCGGGATTCCAACAGCCTCTCCGTCCTCCTCGTCAAGCGACGATCTTTGCGACCCCTCACTATCAAGTTCATCCGCGAGGCAGCTCATGAGCTTGCGCCACCAGAGTCGATTACGTCTTGCCATCCCCAAATTGAGCAAACAAATTCGACTATCGATTGCATAAGACCCCTCTACCATACTGAGCCTCTCAGAAAATAATCCATCACTCTGGCGTTCCGGGCTCTGCGAAATACCGGCCTGGCGTTAAGTCTCGGTCTGACAGCCCTCGCCGTCTATCAGGGTGTACGAGACGCCGCCATGGCAGACCACCAGCCGTCCGGACCCAGTCGACATCTGGATGCTGCTGGCCCTAGAGAAGTTGTTTATTGCCACCAGTGCGAGAATGAATGGTACCAAGATGAGTACGGATTAATATGTCCTCGTTGTGAGGGCGAGATCACAGAGATAGTCAGTTATATATTGCCACATCCACAACAGCTAATGCTCACAACTCAACAGGTGACCCCCGAGAGTGATCCTCGGCCTGGCCAAAATATCCCTCCTACCCCACCAGAACTCCGCGATCTCCACAATCATAATCCATGGGGTGCAGATAGTGATGTATCTGACCCCGAAGAAGCAGATATTGAAGAGCATATTACGCATGGCCCTGGAGGCTCAGTCTTCATATCACAAACAATCCGCTCTCATGGTCGACCCCGGCCCGGTCGCCGTGAAAGAAATCCTACAGAAGGACAAGACGATCCCAACGACGTTATGCGAGATTTCCAAACCATGCTAGGAAATCTCATGGGACCAGGTTTCCGGCCCGGCCCACCTGGAAGATCAGGCCATGAAGACCTATTCCCTCCTCCCCCAATGGGTTTCCGTCTAGGCGGCAATGGATTGGCAGGTGGCGCAGGACCAAGAGTAATCGGCGGCCGATTCACTTATACAACCGGACGTTTACATCCTAGAAATGCAAATGAACCTCAGGCTCCCCCAGATTTAGCTACGTACGCCTCCCCTTCTCCCCGTTCCCGTCCCCCTCATGGCCGCTCCCTGTACGTTGTTAGTATTACAGCACCTCCTGACCAGCTTGCCAGGCTCATTGGAAACATTTTGGGCGGTTTGCAAGGCCCCCCTGGCGCTGCGGGAGATCACGAAGCCCGCGGTGGTATGCCGCCAGGTCTTCAAGGTCTTTTTGCCACCTTACTCAACCCCGCAAATGCGCGCGCTGGCGATGCTGTATATTCCCAAGAAGCTCTAGACCAAATTATCTCTACGCTGATGGAACAACACCCAACTAGCAATGCCCCTGGCCCAGCTTCACCAGACGCCATTGCTGCGCTTCCCAAGAAGAAATTGGATGAGAAATTACTGGGTCCGGAGGGAAAGGGGGAATGCAGCGTCTGCATGGACGACGTACATATTGGCGATGAAGTAGTTATGCTGCCCTGCAGTCATTGGTTCCACGAACCCTGTGCAGGCGCTTGGCTCAGCGAACACAACACCTGCCCGATTTGCAGAAAAGGCATTGAAGGCGACGCACCACCAACCACACCACCCCCAAACAACAGAAGATCAAGCCAAACCGGTCAACCAACATGGGCACGAACCGAACGTCTCTCTCGCCGCATGAGTTTAGGGTCACGATTAAGCAGAGAGAACACGGGCAGCAGAAATGAAGCCCGATTAGATTCGATCCGAAATACTGGACGTCTGACACCGACTGAGGAATCTGGTCCTAGAAGAGGGCAGGTTGTGGGAGATAGTCCGGGCGGTATGGACTCCACCCGCGCAATGCCGGGTTCTTTCTCATCGCCCCGACGGCGAGACTCTGATATGAGCATTGAGAACCAACGAGATAGTAGGCGAGGAAACACAAGTGGAAGTGATCGGTCACGAGATTCACGACGCAGCTCTGGTTCTACATCCGGTGGCGGAAACACCAACAATAACAATAATGGCGGCAGTGGACCGATGGCATGGCTTCGAGATCGCTTCTCCGGATCGGGATCGAACAATGATCGTCGTCGAGATTAGACCTCTTTTTCTTTGAGATCTATAGCGACTTGTGTGGGTTTAGTATGTGGGTTTAGTATTTGACCAATGAGCTTTGAGATGGGATTTGAGCATGAGATTTGAGCATGGCAGCAATGGCATGGGGGATGGCTTTTTCAATTGCGCATGCTGGGCTTCAATCGATTATCATATGAGAATCGCAGCAATCAGGGCTGGATACTTTTAGCGAGCGAGAGAAACTGCTTTTATTACGGGCAAATAGCGATGGTACAATAGCAAGATCGCGCTACGGCGGAAATGTCCATATAATATCGGGAGTAAGGAAGGCGGGACGGGCGTAGACCACTTCTCAATAAGCGACTCTTGGCTTCACCACCTTAAGTTTTTTTTCTAGATTGAAGTGAATGTACGATATGTGATAGGAAGATAATAAATTAGGTTTAACTATAGATAATTAGTTAGGACAGAGACCCTTGTCTTTGCGACCTCGGAACCGTTTTCGCCTTCGCTCATTAGTTGCATTATTTGGATCATTTGTACTGTTGCCCTTGTCAGTCCTATCGAAATCCAAAGGAGTCGACGTGTGCTACGTACCGATGTCACTCTTCGCCCGCACGAATAATGGGTCTTTAGCAAGTAGTTCCTCTCCACCCTCCTCTTGTGCCTGAATCCTCAAAACATCCCCAATAACCATAGCCTCCAAAAATGCCCTGTGATTAAAAACCCACCACACCTTCGCCTCGCTCTCATAAATCCTATATAGCAAAAAGAACGCATTGATAGCTTCATGCGCCGCCTCCTAGAGAAGATGGAGTCAGCAATCACTTGGTTCATTTGGATATTGATAGCAATTTTCCACTTTCGAGAAGGCATCTCTGGACGATCAGGGACGTGAACTTAGAAAACTTACCAGAGCCCCCCGTACGTTAACTGGCACCTCCGCACTCTCGCTCGAATGCAACAACATCACATTGTGGTAGTAATTACTTGTCATAAAGAGTGTTTGGCGGACTATGCGTTTGTTGGTTTGCGATAAAATGGTAATTGATTCGTTGTCCCAGGATCTGAAAATATCAGGGAAAGAACGAAACACGACGCGGAAATCAGCGAGGAGTTTGGATTTCTGCCGCGGCGTACTGCAGATGGGCAGGTCGAGGGAGCGGGGGGAACAGATCGTTTCTTGGACTAGGTTCGCAAGCGTCCAGCTTCCTCTTATGTATGCAGTATCGGTAGGGTTTGAGTGTGCGATTGAGGAGGAATCGTCGATTAGATCCTCTACATTAACGTCGGTATGGGTGGCAGACGGAGGCAAGGAGAGGAGGACGGTCAGGAAGGTGTCTTGCAGAAGGACGGCTTGCCAAAGTTTGCGACGGACTTGTTTTTCGAAGATTGTGGCGTTCGGACACACAATGTTGGGATCTCGGTGGAGACCCATGGCGTACGCTTGGCGGATTAACACGCCGGCGAAGGCCCAGCCGTCTGAGGCGTGGTTGTCGTTTACGAGGAAGTAAGTTATTAATACCATAGCTTGGATTGAGCGAACGGAAGCCTTGTTCATATACGAGCTCATGCGTAGAGATTGGTGGGCTGCTGAGACGTAGAATTCGGCTGTCTGTTGGCGTTCTTTCGGTGAGGTGGTGGTCACGAATTGGGTGCCCATTGCTAACATGGCGAAGACCATCGCTACTAGTGCTCCATCAACGCGGTCTTTCTCGGGTTGAGGTAATGACCAGAATTGTTCGTAGTCGGCGTAGAAGGTTTGCCGGTGGATCATGGGGTAGACGGGGTCAACGCACTCGAAGTAGCGTTCCATGAGAATATCTGCTTGTAGCTTTTCCGGGAGGACTGAGATGACTTCTGGGAGGCCTCCTTGACAAGTCCAGTAATTTGCAAAGGGATGCTCGGATCCGATTCCGAAGACGTTTGAAGCGGTTGGATGGGAATAGGGGACATTTGAGAGAAGACCGGTTGAAGATGATGTTGATCCACGAGAGGCACTTCTCTCATTTGGATTTGGAGCTTGTCTTGGGCCTTCGAATCCATTTGATATTGACGACTTCTTTTTGGGTGGTTTGGTCATCCGCCGAGCATTGTTGACAGAACGGTTTGTCTCCCTGATAGATTTGTCATCAGAATGCAGGTATGGTTTGGAGAACAGGACTCACTCTATCACATTCGCAACATGCGCATATTTACACTCCGTTTGTCTTTTGATGCACGCGAGACAATGTGGCCGGCCGCGATCACACTGCGCAGGTCGTCAGTATGGATTCAGATCTCTAGAACTGTGTTGTCACAAAGAGTGGGGGTGGATACTTCCACCACTACTTGCATAGGGCAGGTCTATTTGGGCTCAAAGCACAGATTACAACGATGTCTCCTTAAAGCATTGAAACTGAAGCTTTGAGCTTTGTTCCATAGATTCTAAGCAAAAGTGCCAATGGCAGGGAGCTTGGATAACCATTTTGGCATTTAAACACTTGCGATACTCCCAGAATCCATTCCTTGATATTACTTTTCTCGACTTGATCGAACACCATAGAGGTTTCCATTCCAATTTGCATCATATGTCCAATTGCGTTCAATGCTTAAACCGTACAATAAAACTTAGTGATACTCAGGTCGCCACAACTTCATGACTTCCATTTCCACGGAATTGAAGTCCTCACCGCTTGATAGAGGATATGGTAAGTTCTAAGATAATTAAACAAATAATAAAGTTCTACACATACCTTCGTTTTCCTTTCTACACACTCCTCACATGATAAAGTCGGTTTATTGCGCTTCTGCTTCTTCTTTGGTGGTTCTAAGGTCGATCCGTCCTCGTTTTTTATGGCTGGGGGTGGCGCATGAAAAGTGGTTTCAGTGACGGTTAGCGGTAGTGAAGGATAAACAGGCGATGTTTGGTCAATCTGATCCATGTTTGAAGGGGATTCCTTGCGCAGCGGTCGGACGTGATACGAAGAATTGGTTGCTGGAAATAATGTTACAGATCGAATGCTTTCTGTGTATTATTGCCGGATAGAATGCGGGGAAACCCTCTTCTCCGAGCTTTGCCGTGGAATGCTTCAAGCCCTCCCCCTGTCAACACGCTACACCGAAAATGGGTAAAGTGGCTTTTATTCGCGTCGCGTCGCCCGACAACGCGTCTACGAAATCTGCGTGTACTATACAGTGAATGAGAGAATGTTTGAATTCAATGGACTCTAACTCGTCTCCTTCTCTGCCATTTACATCTGATCCCGCTTTACTAGATGATTGGGAAGAGCAACCTAACCCTCTGATTTTACCCTCGAGCACGAATTCGGACGATTTCGAAGCGCTTCACCTAGTTCAGGAGGAAACAATCGCGAGAAAGAATAAGGAAGGCGTGGTAATTCAGCATCGAGCCTGGCCACTGGGAGAGGCATTTCGAAGTGAGGAGGACTATCCTCAAGGTATGATTTTCGTCTTTCGATTGTGCATCGAATGCTAAGCTACGTCCAGAAACACCACTTCGATCGCGATTGAAGCGTCCAACCCCACCCTCTTCACCACCGATTCTCAAAATGGCATCTTCCCCAATCACATACCCTGAGGAATTCTCACCCCCAGCAGCCAAACGTCCACTGCCCTCGAAACCTACGGAACCTCGAAAACCCAAGGCAGTCAGTGGGTTCCTGTTGGACGATGAATCAGATGAAGATGACTTCTCACGGGAGGAGCCTGCGCCGAAGCGGAGGATGCTTGATGCTCATCGATCTCCAAGTCCTGATACTCAGCAAACTACACCGGAACCCACTGCAGAACCAGTGAAGCAGAAGACTGTTGGAGGTTTCATGATAGAGGATGATGATGATGATTGTGGTGATGATGAACTTGTTGAAACTCAGAATCAAGACGAACTTCCAGCGCCAACTTCATTTTCCGCTCCTGCTGTTGAATCCATAGAAGAACCAGCATTTGCTCCACTACCATCCTTCCTGAGTCGCATAAAAGCCAAGAGTTCCGAGATCTCGACCTGTTCTGGAAAATCGATTCCTATCCAACAAAGGAAGAAGACTGCCGCGGTTCCGTTCGAACAATTAATAGCAGCGAGATCTACAACGAAAGCTGGACGAGCTAAGAAGAGCTATTATGGGATAGATATCCACCAATTGATTGACGATGCTTCCAAGGAGAAGGTCAAGGACGCAAAGAAGAAAGAAAAGGCCGCGGAGAAAATCCTGCCTTCAATGGAGAATCTCACTGCGAAGCCGAAATCTCGCAGGACCTTGATGTGGACAGAGAAATATCGAGCGCGGAATTTTATGGAGCTTGTGGGAGACGATCGAACACATCGTCAAGTCCTACGATGGCTGAAGGCCTGGGATCCAATCGTATTCCCGAAATCCGGCAAAGCAAAGCCCGTAGCATCGAAACGACCTGGAGCCGATGCAGAAGAAGAGAAGGCTCATCGGAAAATTCTACTCTTGACAGGACCACCTGGGCTTGGTAAGACGACCTTGGCGCATGTCTGTGCGAGACAGGCAGGATATGAGGTTATGGAGATTAATGCCAGTGATGAAAGAAGTCGAGACGTTGTCAAGGGCCGGATAAGAACAAGTGTGGGAACAGAGAGTGTCAAAACTGGAGCAACGGTCACCTCAAAATCTGGGCACGTACAGAAGAATGCCCATCCCTTATGCGTTGTGGTCGACGAAGTGGATGGAGTAGTTGGAGGCTCTGGTGGATCCGGAGAAGGTGGTTTCATCAAAGCCTTAATTGACCTCATATTACTGGATCAGAAGAACTCATCGGGAGTAAGTTCGAGTACCGGCTACGCGAAGAAAAAGAAGGGCGACGATTTCCGATTGATGCGTCCTTTGATCTTGATCTGTAACGACGTCTACCATCCAGCGCTTAGGCCTCTGAGACAATCCAGCTTCGCGGAGATCATTCACATTCGCAAACCGCCTCTTGATGCTGTTGTCACGCGCATGAAGTCAGTTTTTGAGAAAGAAGGTGTTGCCTGCGACAGTGATGCAGTACGTCGATTGTGTGAAGCTACGTGGGGCGTCAGTGCAATGGAATCTCGGAAAGGGAAGGAAGGCACCGGGGAAGGCGATCTTCGAGGCATAATGGTCGTCGGGGAGTGGGCAGCTGGAAAACTCAAAGCTTCACAAAAAGATGGCAAAGCCAAGTTGACAAGAAAATGGGTTGAGAAAAACATGCTGAGCGATTTATCACATGGTGGAGGTGGAGCAAGAGGTGCTGGGAGAGGAGGTGTTAAGGAGGTCGTCAATCGCGTCTTCCTGGAAGGCGCTGGGTTTCCCAAAGACCAACAAGCCAACTACATCCCCAACCCCGATGTCTCTGACACTCGGCCAAAAACACAACTTGGCGTTGCAGAGTTGGTCAAGAAGGCCGGCATGGACAGATTACGGGAGATGGTGGACACCAACGGCGATATCGATCGAATCATCACCGACATCTTCTCCGAGTACCCGAACCAACCTTTCAATGATGACAATATTTTGTCAAAGCCCGATGCTGCGTATGAATGGCTGCACTTCCACGATACCTGCTCTTCTCGAGTTTTCTCAAACCAAGACTTCGAGTTGGCTCCCTATCTCAGCCAACCTGTTCTGGCCTGTCATCACCTGTTCTCGTCTCCTGCACGACACTATTTTGGTGGGCACAACGAAGGCAAGAAGTGGGGAGAGGAGGAGGAGGTTGAGGAGCCCCTTCCATTTTCGGGTCCTCGAGCGGACTACGCAGCCCATGAAGCACTGAAGTTCAATCGAGATACGATCCTGACGCTTCAATCAAGCTTGAATGCAACGCTGTTGAGAAGCTTCAGGAGTCCAGAGGACATCGCAACCGACTTATTGCCATATCTCGTCAGAATGCTGACGCCGGAGATCAAGCCCATTGTCGTAGGTGGAAGCGGTGATCAAAGAGGCATCGCCAGTGTAAGGAAGGAGTCAGAAAAAGCGATGGTGAAGAGAGCTGCGGACGTGATGGGCGATATTGGAGTAATTTTCGAACGCGGAAAATTAGAGGGAGACTTTGGAAATAGAGCCATTCAATGGGTATATCGAATGGAGCCGTAAGTCGTTCTCTCCTCTCATTTGCACAAGAACTTTGCTGATTTGAAATAGACCTTTAGACACTTTAGTCACATTCGAAACAGCCTCGATTTCAGGGTCAGCTCCAGCACCTGTACGCTACGCAGTCCGCCAAGTCTTGGACCAAGAATACCAGAAAAATATCATAATCCGCGAGAATGCGGCTCGACAAGCTCGTTACAAAGCTGGGAATCCTGATGACAAGGTTGATTTCTCCTTCTCCAACAGTGGCACAGAGAGCAAAGGCCACCACGCACAAGAGCGTGTCCTCGGCGAAAAGAAAGATTTCTTTGGAAGGGTGATACAGGAAGTGTTGCCGTTGCAGGAGATCGATGGTAATGCGGAGGCTGGTGGGAAGGGTACGAGGAAGAAGGAGAAAGGGAAGGATAATAAGGTTTGGGTTAGCTTTCATGAGGGGTTCTCGAATGCTGTTAGGAAACCGATTACGGTTGAGGAGTTGCTTAGAGGATTGTAGATAAAGATGTCAAATCGATGAAAAGAATTTGTGTTGAAGGACGAGTTGTCTATATTTCTGTGATGAGGCCGTCTGGCAAGCAAGTTGAGAGATTTATGTTTGAACAGCACAAGAGATTAAACAGGACGAACTGTACAGTGAACAGTGGTCGGTTCTGAATCAACGAATGAGAAATGGTGAAAAACACCTTCGCATTCTAAGAATTCCTCGCGCGCCCGCAAAAAATGGACAGAATCCGTATACTGCAGACGGACTCTTGAAGAACCACGACCATATCCCCGATGTCGAGGGCAAAAGGCGGGAAAGGATTGGGCAGGAATATGACATGATCCAGGAACGGCGTCTCGGAACTATCAACTGTGCAAATTGCGGCGCCAAAATCGACATCTTCAGTCGAGTCACGAAGCCTCCAGGCGATCGGTCATCGATATATACATGGGCTGGGCGGCGCGGAATATAGAGACACCTGAAGAGAAAGGATCTCGTGGATCAGGAGTGATCGGAGAGAAAGTTTTAGATAAGCAGGAGATATCAAGCTTTGAGCTGGTCGACGGAGGTGTGTCTGATGGTAGCAAAGGAAGTGAGGCATGATTACGCTTCGGGGGTGGAGCAATTTTATCTTGAGCATCACCACTGACTTCCCTCACTAAATTTGAACGAATGCGGCTTCCTCGAGACACCGAGTGCCTGGACCTTGAATTGTGCAGCGACACTGGTCGCTCCTTCTCGTCATGGGAACTTCCCTTTGGACCAGGACGCTCAAACCCAGCATTCTTTCCAGCCCTTTCTCGCCATCTTCAAACAACTTTCAATTTCCTTCAAACAAACACAACAAACAGGTTGTCAACAAACATCAACCAACATCAACCTCTCTATCTCAATTCGCAGACTATCAAGATTCCACACCAAAATGTTGTCTACCACCTCCACCACCGCTACGACGTCTTCGATCGCGAAACCTACCGCGCTTCGAAACTTGGTAGACCTACAATCCATCCTCATAGCAGCTGGAGAGAGTATCTCATCTGCCCTAGCTTCTGCGGCAAGAAGCGCTTCCAATGTCACTTCAGTCGACGTAACAGCTACGATATCGTGCGATGAGGCTAGATTCCTCAAAGAGGTCATCGGAGTCCTTCTCGTCCTGCTCATCCTGCTCATCCTGTTCGTCTTCGGATTCGCCATCAGCATCGTCGTCTTTACCCGTTCAGGAAGCTCCGAACGCTCTCAACCTTCTAAGCAGCAAAGACAACCACCACCCAGGCATAAGAAGGGATACGAGCCAGTCGTGGCCAAGGATTCCAGGGGAACTTGGCTGGTATGGGAGGTCTACGACTACGTTGCAGAGGCGGTGTTTGACTCGCGTCTTTGCAAAGTTTGTAAACACGAGATTCAAATTTCGATGCAACTCTGGCGATTGAAGGGAGAGGAATTATACAGCGAGAAATATCTGGTCCTCGAGCAGAAACGGAAGGATGGCAAGTTAGACGTACGATCTCTGCCAGTGCCACTCCCGACGGCCGAGAGTGGATCCTATTCCCTGGACAGATTCGTCACAATCGTTGACGACAAGACAACGAATCAGTATGAGATCAACAAGGAGCTCTGTCTCGGTGATATCCAATGTGGGGGCTGCGGGACCAGAATCGATGTCTTCCTCCAAGTCAAGCAGCAGAAGGGGGGCAAGGTTTCGAGCTCGTATGTGGCAGAGTTTGTAGAGACGGAAGTGGTCAAAGACGAGAAAAATGGGAAGAATGGGAAGAAGGCCGATTCAACCTGAAGTCTTCCGCCGAAGGATGAACAGGGCTCTTTTGATTTTTGCGAGTAATGGATTGGCTCATCGGGGATGAAGAATTACCATTGAGGAGTATCATACTTGGTTGGGGTATTCGGCACTTCGAGAAGTGTATGGATCACTTGCAGCGAACTATTCGTCATGAAGCATCACATGAACCTAGGCATTTTTAGCCAAAGCACTATACTCATAGAAAAGTGCATCGAACTTTCGTGTATTATAGATATCTCAAACCCCACTCAATGACGGAAGCTGCATATCTTAATGAGCATCATTCCTTGTGAAGCAAGTAACTTGAACTGGCCCCCAAATAAGTATAACAGCCTTTAAAGGACGGCGAGCTTTCGGGTGCCTTGGATCATCTTGAACACGAGACACTTTGCACTCCCTCCGAATGGATCTCAATCGCTCAAAATGTTTGCGTGATTTAAGCAAAGAGACACAGCTGGCCAGAAGGACTTTTTATGGAGTATAGGGCCTCATACAAAACCTGGAAGCCAATCGCTTTCTGCGCCATCCACGAACAGCACACTCCCCTTATCTATCTGGGTTCCCTCCACTGTCCTTTGCATAAACATCCATCGCGCAGCTTGCCCTTATCAAGCCTGCTGTTCCTATTCCTCCTGCCCTACCAAAAGTCAGCCTCTATCTCCTCTCCCTCCAACCACTCCAGCATCCATCCACTTACGCATCAACTCCCTATACATCTCCGCCTCCTCATTCATATCCTCCTTACTCCTAGCCTTCCTATCTTCCTCCTCAATCCTTGGGAACTTTCCCCTCTGCTCCGGCCTCCTTCTCAGATCCCACAACCCACCACCAACATTCCCTTCCTCTCCCTGCAGCCTATCATAAATCTCATCGCCCTCACTACTACTCTCCTTAATCCTAGGAATAATATGGCAGTGTACATGGGGTACTGTTTGTCCAGATTCGGGCCCGTCTTGGATTGCTAGATTGAAAGACCCGTTCGCCAGCGCAGCCTCTGAGGACAGAGGGGAGGCCGAGGTCGGAGAAGGAGAGAAGTAACGCTTGGCGAGCATGCGTTGCACTTTTTGCACTGTGGTGAAGAGATCGGTGAGTTCGGCGGCAGTGAGGTCGGTCATGCGTGGGACTTTTCGGAAGGGAATTACCAACACGTGACCTGGGAGGATGGGCTTGATGTTTACGAGGGCGTAGCAGAGGGGGGTTGTGTAGAAGACCTGGTAGGTCGTCAGATGCTATACATTGATAGATGACCTAGTGAGTAGTGATGAGAGAATATGGGGTGGTAAAGAGGTTAATTGGACGTTACCTGATCCGTGACCTCGAAGGGACCGAAATGAATGGGCTTTTTGGATGAGGAAGCCATCGTTCGGACTGTAAGTGGACGGAAATGAGAAGTTCGTAGGAAGGGCCGTAAAATCATGTCATGTAAATGGTGTTCATTGATGGAGTTGAGGACTCTTGAGTCTGATACAGAGGAAGGTTTGGTATGGATGAGAATGACGGAATGTCGTTGTCTTCTGCCTTAATCGCAAGGCCTAAAGCATTAATAGGGGCTATTTTCCTTGGCGCTATCCTGGAGTTTTGGTCTTAGGCCACTGTTTAACGGTGAGGATTGAGAGATTGAGATAGAAGTACGGTTGCTACATTTGCTACAAGCAACTTTTCAGGGTATTCAGATCATCATACCTCGTTCTGGCCCCTGCAAATAACGCCATCGCCAAAAAATGCCAACAAAGCTCTTCACATGAACTCAATCCTCTTCTACTTCAGCCTCCAGTCTCTTCTTCTTTTTCTTGTCCTTCTTCGTCTCGTCCTCTCTATCGATTTTGTCTCGTTTCCGCTTCTTTTTTTCCTTCTTATCACCATCCTCCTTTGGTGCCTCAAATTCCTTGGCCCGCTCCTTCAACTTCTCTTTCTTCTTCTCCTTCTGCTTCTCGAGTCGTTCCTCCTGCGCTGCCCTCTCCCTCGCTTGCTTCCCAAGGAAATACTCTCCACTCTCAATCTGCAGATCCACCTTACTCTTCTCCTGCGGTGGCGGGAATGGCGTGTAAACCTTCTTGCTCTTATCCGTAACCTTATGCGGCACCCGTCTCTTGCTCAGGTTCCTCTTCTTGAAATGTGGTAAAAAGCGGTCCCAACTCTCACCCGCCAACTCCGGATCCTTCTGTAACTCCCGCTTGATCATAAGTTCCTTGATGTGGTAGATCGGGTGAACATTGTCCATGCAATCCTCCACCACTCTCCGCACCTCCTTCAATCCCTTGAATGGACCCATAGCCGACACAGTGTTTCCCTGCACCAAGATATAGCATTGCGTGAGCAACTCCAAAGCCTTCAGCGTGCTTCCATTCGGTCCCAATATCCTCTGTCGTCTCTTCACAAAACGTTCCTTATTCCGCACCAAATTCCGGATTTTGATAATATCGCACGCCATTCCATCTTCCAATATCTTGACAGCTTGAGGAGCGGGTACACTTCGTGCAAGAAGTTTTATGAGATCGCGTGCGTTGAGGATCGAGGCGGGGTCGAACGTTTTTCGTGTGGTTTTGACTGTCATGGAACCTTCCACCAAATCGAGCGTACATGCTATTCCGAATTTCTCGAGAGAGCGTGTTATGAGAGGCCATGCTTCTCGTAGGTAGACTTCTCGGTATTTGGGGAAAAGTGTTGCGAAAGAAGATTCTTCTGCGAAGGTACCTCCTGCATTGTCTGCAGGTTTGAATTCTTCGATCTGGACCTGGTTAGCCAATTTTTGAGGAATTTTATGAGGGATAGTGCTTACCTTCCACTTATCAATGTCATTTGTGTCCCAAGGTTTGTCCTTTTTGTATGTTGAAGGCATTTTGACTTGCGGAATGGGTTTGTATTCTTGCGCTTTCAGAAAAGTTCAGAAAGTTCAGAGAATTGCGCTCAACAGTTCGGCCGCCGTAGCTCGCGGCAAGGTCACATGACTATGGGTTGGATAATTGCGCACCTGCCGCTGCCATATAAGCTTCACAGCATGCGACGATTACTAAGCTAGGAGATTAAAACAGCTAAATACGCTCCTTCTCTATCCCCAACAGTCCTTGCAATCTGCAAGAGGGTGAATCGTCGTATGGTCTCAGAATTAAGGGTTCATGTGGCGACTACAGATGCTCAATGGTGTTGGACGGCTCATTTCTTGAACCCCTCGCCCTGAAGACGCCTATCTTGCCACACTGCCAGACCCATGACCGCGGGCTGAGCTTCCTGCCCTTCAGCACCACAAGGTAATCGATGCCTATCAGGCCTTGTACAGCCACATTGGTAATGGTCATACGATGCTTCATATCGTACGTTTAAAGCAGAGGCCAAGAGATCTTAGAAATCACAAGAAGCTTCAAAAGAAAGCATGTTGGCGACTTGGCAAAGCGGGTGTTTTCCCCACGTGAACTGGGGTGAGAACTCTGACCCCAATTGACCCCCACACTTTAAAGATATCTATATCAGGCCTTCAGCTCGCAGCTTGCGGCCCTTTGAAGGACTTCGAATGCTGCTCCTAGGAGGCTATTTGACGACATGGTAACCACATAGAGACCCGAGGAGAATCCATTCACGAAGAGATGAATATCGAGGAAACTACTCTGTAGATCTAATCTTAAGATCTACAACGTAGACTATCGATAACTCAAATCTAGATACGATTCTGACAGCGCTTATCCACTGGTGCATATTCATGCATGCAACCTGACGTGCCCCCCATTGGTTTGGCTAGTTCACCGTCACAAGTCCTTGAATTTTCAGTGGCTTGGAATCCAGCTTTAGACAAGCCTTGGAAAAGAAACGCCCGAAAAAGACGGTTCATATCTCTTATTATCTCCCCGTACTTCCAACCCGCCGTCACTCGCTTTGTTTCTTCAACTGTATTTGTAGACACCAATTCCTCGAGGAAATAGAATTCTTCGTTGTATAATTGTCTTGCGAGAGCTGCAGAGCCAACCACTTCGGATCTCGGACTCGACAGACCGCTGCGAAACCCTCACCAGATCAGGCAATTGAGTCAGCGGACGCCCTCGCAGGTTTTAAAAACCACGGCGAATGTTTTGCGGCAACATGCATAAGCTCCAACGGGAGCGAGTACAATAATCATGGCTGACTTATCCACTCGCAAGAGCAATGGCCGCTCGCTCACCAACCTCTCTTTGTGGAAGAGCAACACTTTCACGTTGGAGAGGACGGATACCATGATCACGATTGGGAAGTTGAAATTACGGGGCAAAACAGATGATTTACCTCAGTATGTCCTCTTTCCTTTCATGAAGCAATGCTGGAATTGTACTGACTGAAGTGCTCTGCAGAGATTGGTGGGTGGCGAGCACAGCTTTTCCTCTCATCGCCGCAACGATCGGCCCTCTTGCCAACGTCCTCTCTATCGCGGCCCTGGTTACGAAATGGAGGGTTACGCTCCCGAATAATGGACAAATGCCTGATGGGACAGATGATGCTGGAATAGACATTGAAGACCCGCATTGGTGAGTCTACATGAAGGCCGGAGACTTCGGGGATGGGGTTTGATGAAACGGTGTTGTAGGGAAGTTATTTTGAATGCTATATCTCTGGCTTGTGGATTCTTGGGCAACTTTTGCTTGCTTTTGAACTTCACAAGGCGGGTTAGGTATATCATTGCGCTGCCCTTGACGATCATCGCATGGTACTTTGCTACAGGTATTGTAAGTCACTCTGCATCCTACAATGAGCCTCAACTAACAGATCACAGCTCATTGCCATTGTTGTGGCTATGAATGAACATGATCCGCCAATCAGACCTGGCCAAACCTATTCCCAAGGGTTTTGGCATGCCATCATTGCCGCCGTCCTCTACTTAATAGGCTCCATGATTCTCATGATCAATATGCTTGGGTATTTTCTTGGTCACTACCCACAGCATTTCGATCTAGATGATGATCAACGTACACTCATCTTGCAAACGATGATGTTCTTCTTCTGGCTTGCTGGAGGAGCCGGTGTTTTCTCGAGAGTCTGTGGCTTTAACTACGCCGACGCTCTCTACTTTTGCGACGTTACGGTCTTGACTATCGGCTTTGGTGACTTCGTGGCTCCGAATAATGGTGGACGGGGAATAGTGTTGCCATACTCAGTCATCGGCATTATCTTCCTAGGTCTCATGATCAACAGCATCCGGAAATTCGCTGCTGGAATGTCAAAGGACAAGGTCATCAAGAAACATCAACTCAACATGCGCGCTCAAACATTTGGACGTTCTGTCACAAATGAGAAGGAGCTGCGACAGCGTCTAGGGCTACCTCCCCGTCGGAATTCAGATGGCAGACGCCCATCAGACGTTCGAAAGCAGTCCACTGCATCCGCGATAGGAATGCGCCGCGCTTCACTAGAGCAATATGGCCATTTCGATGTCGACGGACGCATGATCACCTTCCACGAGAATAAAGCGAAAGGAGGCGGGGGTCGTGGCGGCGCAGGACGCAATCATACACCTCTAAGCCGCGATGCCAAAATGGCCGCACGAAAAGCACAGAAAGGGAAAGGTGTACACCCTAAACATTCTAGCCGGCGAGAGAAACTGCTTCTTCTTAGAGAAGAGAAAGATCGATTTAATGCCATGCGCGAGATCCAGGCCAACACCAGCAAATTCAAACAATACTACGCTCTTTCGATGTCAGTGCTAGCCTTCGGGATTGTATGGTGCGTTGGTGCGGTGGTATTTTGGTGTGCGGAAGCCCGTATCCAAAAACTGTCCTATTTCGAAGCATTGTACTTCTGCTATGTCTCCCTGCTTACTATCGGCTACGGAGATTTCAGCCCTCGATCTAATGCTGGCAAGCCATTCTTTATCGTCTGGTCTCTGGTTGCTATCCCCACCATGACGATTCTAATCTCTGATATGAGCGATACGGTCGTCTCAGCCGTCAACCGCGGAACTTTTACACTGGCTGATTGGACGGTGATGCCCAAAGCCGGGGTATGGCACGATTTCCTCGAAAATCATCCTAAAATACGGGATTGGCTTAAACGCAAGACCAAAGAGCGTGAAGCCAAGAAGCGGATAGAGCACGGTTTCCCTCTGCAAAATCCTGACGAAGAAGCTGCGGCAGATACGTCGGATGATGGCCAAGTACTAGGCGGAAAAAACAATCCCACAACCTTGGAGAAACTGGCCGAAGAGCCACCCGAGGCCACAGAGCATGACCTTGCACGCAAGCTGGCCCTAGAGATTAAGAGGACAGCGAGCGATTTGCGGCTTGATCATCCAAAGAAATATAGTTATGAGGAATGGGCGGAGTTTACGAGGTTGATAAGGTTCAGTAGCAAGAGTCCTGAGGAAGCAGAGGAGGAAGAAGAGGAAGAGGGGCTGGTAGAGTGGGATTGGATTGGAGAGGACAGCCCAATGTTGGCGGATGTAAGTGAGAGCGAGTGGATTCTCGATCGGCTTTGCGAGAGTTTAAATCGATATACGAGGAAACAGGCGAAAATGGTATTCCCTTCTCCCCCAACTTCCTTCCAAGTGTACCACAAGTACATCGACTTCTAACACACTTCACAGGCTAAAGAACGGTCTCACCATCGCCACCACCAAAAATTAACAATCGCCCACCCCGACGAAATCACGCCCCAAACCTCCAATCACGGCAACGAACACTACAAAGACCAAGGCATCTCCTATCCAGCACACCCAGGCCCGCGCCATCCACATGAAAAACCCGAACCTCCAATACGAGACCTGCTAGGACGACCAGTCAAGCCTCCTCTCGCCCGCGCGTCACAATCCGAGCCTTTACAATCCCAATCTTCCAAACATGAGACCTCGAAACCTGAATCCTCAAACCCAAGATCCTCAAGAAAGGAAGATGAGGACGAGGATGAGGCTTTTAGGTCGAAGAGAGCTGTGGTTTTCGTCGATGGAGATGGGAATGTGAGAGATGTAGGCACGTCAGGATCAGGGGGAAGTGGCAGCGGAAGCGGGGGAAGTGCCACGGTCGTTGGAAGCACCAGTGGTAATGGAACAGAACCACTAGATCAGGAACTCGACTCCCCAGAGGTGCAAAGTTGGGCTACGAGAGTGGATAGTAGAGGGAACAGGCTTCAAGAACCCTCTGAACCTTCCCCCAAAGCCCAAGAATGAGATTTAAAGCATGTGGAAGGAGGCTAGTTAGGCGGTTTGTGTATTTTATGGATACGGGGCTTGGACATGGAGTTTAGGATATGGGGGAGCATTTGGAATGGGAGTATGGATTGGCTACGGGATTGAGAGCAAGCATGATTTTGGATTGTATTACTGAATATACCCCGATGATTTACGCGGCATGAGCTAGGGACAGCAGAATACAGAACGCACTCAACACAAACCGATATGCAAGGTGATGATGCAGCAAGGTGTTTTCATATCGTGACCTGCGGTACCCCAATGCTTCGCCGGAAATTAAAGAAGGTTTGAAGATAAGGATAGGAAAAGGGGAGTCTCCAGATGAGAGCTGCAGAGTCGAGAGTGGGGATTGAGTGGAGCATGGTGGACTCCCTCCCCAGAAAGATAAGGATTTTCTTTAATCACGTGGTGAACTCCTTTTTGCGCTCCTTGACAGTCGGGATGTTGGAAGAGACTGAGCGCAGGAGAAGCATTAGGTCGTTGACATCATGAACTTTTATTTTTGTGTAACTACGCAAATACCAGCGCAGCTCATGCACGCATGCAAGTAGCAACACAGCGGTAAAAAGCAAGCCCATTCCATCCCATCCATATCTACTCCACGCTCCATCCATTCCATTGACCATCCAGCTAGAAAGAAGCCAGCCGCCATGCGAGGACCATAGTAGACGCCAGAAAGTCATCTCTGCATCTTATATCCGAGAGATTCCCAGAGACCGGTCGTAAAGGAAAAGGAGAGGTCAAGAACATGTGACAGGTATTTTGTGTATATTAGAGTGACATTAGAAAGGCGTCCCTTCGCTATGAGCGCCTATTTTTTGTTGAGAAACGAGAATGCAAGAGGTTGTAATGGTGGTACATGCGTCGAGAGGGTGGTGTAGAGATCTCGACGTGAGGGTGCAACAGGTTGGTGAGAGATGACTCGACAAGCTGTGCGGGTGGTGAAGGAAATATCGTTATTTTGGTATCATCGACAGAGAAGCAAAAAGAGATAACCCCGCCTAGGTAAGATCCCACGTTCGCCTGGCAAAATAAGACACCCTATGAGACGGACTGCGGTGTTGAGGCCTCGCTGTCTCCAACCATGTCCGCGACACGCATCTTCTTGGCACGAGGTGCTCCCTCCTTCAACTCGCTCAACTCGCGCTCAACGTCATCGAGGCGGCGCTTGAGCTGGTTCTCCCGACGTTGTGACTCCTCGAGGCGGAGATTCAGAGTGTGTTCTGACTCTCGACGCATCTCTTCGCCTCTGCGTGCATTGCTCTCATCTTGTTCCAGTTGTGTAACGCGGCCTCGGAAGAGCTCATTGATGACTTCGAGTTCGCTGACGCGGGTCTTGAGGGAGGAGTTTTGCGCGATAAGCTGCTCATAGGTTTGAGGTACCTCCAAACCGTGCGCTCCATTCAAAGGTGAGGTCGAGCGACCGGGGGATGGTTGCCGAAGATGCATGGGGGGTAGAGACGGAGAGTGGTGATTGTAGTGATCTTCGAGGGGATGACCGTTGAAGGGCGGGAGATGGGAACCGTACATTGAAGGAGTCGCAGTTCGAGAGATAGGAGAGTTTGACCCGTCTGAATGACCGTTTGCAGACTTTTGTGAGGTGCGTCGATGACCGAGAGATCCGGGTGGTGGTGTGCCAGCTTGCGATCGTGTCTGGTCGAGGCCATTGGAATCGAAGAGACTCTGCGACGACGCGTTAGCGGCCCCCTTCGTTCAAAGGTGAACTTTCGTAAATAATTACACACCTTCTTCTTTTGGCCTTGCGCTGAACCCGAACTCTTCACGCGATTGCGACTCTTGATAACATCTGTCTTCAGGCTTATCGGCCGAGGTCTTCCATGCAACTTGAGGAACAAGCCACAGGCATTGCAGAGTACTGATCCGATTTCGTCTCTGCGCCAGAGAGGGGTCGTCGAGGTCGTACAATTTTGGCAAGTTGGCTGCGAAGTTTCACGATCAGCGTTGTTGCCCATCGTCGCCATCGTCGCTGATTGTAGTGTTCTTTTCGTTGATAGCGACGATAAGGAGAAAGGGAAAATTTGAATGTGCTGTGCTGATAAGTTTACCGATTTGGGGTTTGATTGGGGAAGTACGGTTGCGGGAAGGGACCAAGTGGTTCGGGGTCACCGTAGATATCTAATGTGGACAAGGAGAAACAAGGGGAAACATGGGGGGTTCAAACCCGTTGAATGTTTGAAAGGCCAGAAGTCTGGTGAAAACAGGGAACTAGGCAAATAACAATGGAAGGCTTACTGGTGAATTGCTCTGTCCTCCTCCAGATGTAGCAGATGGAGAGTTTGTCGAAAATCCCATACTAACGCTCGGTGCCATATTGAAAGCTCTGTAACGGTGTATGAGTTAGCTTTCTGCATGAAGCTCCTACCACCAGCACCAAGTAACATCAATTCCAGATCTTGCAGATTCCAATCGCTCAGGCCGTTTAAACTATTGGAATGTTATCCTTAAGCTAATGCCCAAGAACAATTTCCAATGGCCATTTCACCCCTGACAATTCAGAATCCAAATCCCAGGACGAGAACTCTGCCAACAGCCTGCCCAACTCCTTATGCCAATCCCCGGTGTTTCCCATATTCCAAACGTACCTTAGTTGTGGAGAGCCCGAAGACGACGAAGCAATTGACGCCAAAGTGGCAAGGCCAGGAAGTTGTGGTAACGAAACGCTGTGGTGAAGTGTGGAATTCTGCGTCGAAGTGGAGGAAGGCCTCGAGATCGGGTCTAAGGTTGGCAGTGACTGCCTTCCATCGTGTACTGAATGGTCCGTTTTGAATGATGGCAGGTCGCGGACCTGCTCTCTTGAGGAGGGACGAAGGGGATCGATTATGGGCGAAGCCCTATAGATGGGAGCCACTGTGGAAGCCGTGATTGCGGTTGAAAGGGGGTATTGTTGGCGCGTTCGAGAAAAACGCGAGGGGTATTAGACCTTGAAATGTCTATCGTATTATATATTTCGAGGCTATGTCGCGAGAAAAGGAATCGTTCTTATTATGATTTCGTATGGTGGGTGTGGAATCTGCAAAAGAAGCAAAATGCCAAATTTCGAAGGCGCTCAAACGAGTGACTAGAGACAGATATCTCAAGGATTGTTCTGGTATACAAGAAGAACTAGAAGGTGTTGATACAATGATTGTAATAGTTAGTTAGTATGAAGAGGGAGAAGAAGACGGGGAAGCTCAGAGCGAATTGAGGCACCATTTTCCCTGGCCCCCTTTCTTATCCCAGCGCGCTAATATACGATTGCAGATCTATAAAAAGCGCGATGCAAGGTAAGAATTGCACAATTATCTCAATTCACGCAGTTGGAATGAAGCCTCAGTATCACTTATCACGAGTCAAGAATGCTAGTGAGATGAACCCAATAAAACCAACAGTCAAATGTTCGGGACTTGTTCTGTTGTTGAATGTTTTGATTCTCCTTTCATCTGCACAACCGTTTCTCAAAGATTGAGATGGATCTACTCCCGGTTCGGGGAAAAAGAGCGCCAAAGAAGGAAGGTCATACCTAGTACATAAATCTTGTTCATAAACACAATAAGCTGTGATAGAAAGAAGGTCTATGCATGCATCTTCATAACTCGAAGCTCGATCTTGTCCCTCTTTTTTTTTTTGCTCGATAACGGAGACGGGAAGATGATCCGCAAGGATTAAAAACCGCTGGGCCGAGTGGATCTCTCGGCACCCGTGGCTTCGATCATGATAAACAAAAGTTGACCAGTGCGAAGAGGCAGGGCTGACCAGGTTCGCAAGGTCACGCAAAATATGAAGCCACGTCGCGCCAAAAGTGTGGCTTTAGCTTTTGCCCCTGAGATCGATTAAGATTGGATACGAGATTGGACGCGGATGACGATAACAAGGGTGGCGTATCAGATTATCAGAACGGACGGGGACCCTTGAAAGGAGAAGCACGTGTTTAGAAGGCCAAATCAAAACTGTCCAATCCTTCAGAGTTCAGCTGAAACTTTAGATAGATGCAGCAGAAAGGGGCAGATGAGATTTCACGCATTCAAGATAGGGGCCATGTCGGTACAGTACGTGTTTCGCATTTATCACGTGATTCTAATGAAGTCCCTAACGAAACGCCGACCTTATGTCCTCGAGACAACCGCTCTCCGGGTACAAACCACCCAAGACCAACACCGATCAAGTTTCACAAAATTCATGCGATACGTACCGGGAAAGAGGTCTTCGAGGTTCCCGCCAAGCTCATTTTAAGATATCAAGACGGAACCCAAGCCTCACACTGAAATCTACCTCTGCTTCGAGCGGGTAGAGTGTCTGCGATCCTCCTGGTTCCCGCCAGGCTCTTTTCAAGACACCAGTACGGGGTCACTACTCAGTGTACTCCGCGATGTCACATCAATAGATGCCAGAACTTCTGTCCCGGGGCCTTGTGCTATCCCTACCCTAGCACCAATTGCATCAGTCCCAACTCCGAGGCTTCAACAGTGGACGCGCTTTAATGTGCTAAATGCGACGAAGAAACCATGATTTCGAATCAATGGCGCTTGGGTAAGTGATACTCCCAAGAGGACGCTCTGGATGAAGATGCTGCGATGCTGAGTGTAGCACTTGCCCCTACCAACATCTCACAAAGACGGACCAATACATTTCTGTCAACTGCACCCTTCATATTTCCGCAATTCCCCGAACTACCGGTTGAGCTCCGTCTCAAGTTATGGAAAGAGGCTTTGCCAGGACCGCGAATCGTTCATCTAAAGCCTCGGCGCTTGGAGGTATCCAAATGCTATAGAGCCTGGTCTGACCAAGATGTGAACTCCCACACTACGGAATTTTTCCGGTGGGATTATTCTGGAAACTACTCCGAGAGATGGATAGAACCCGATATCATTGGTTTCAACTCTTCTTCGTCCATACCGTTATTGTTTGTATGCCGGGAGTCGTTCGACGTGGTATCGTCGTTTTATTCGCGAGCATTTGGCACGCTGAGTACTTTCTCGCAAACTTGGTTCCACTTCAAGGATGATACACTATATCTGAATTGGAGCTATCAGGACGGCTTCTAGTATGAGCTAAAACTAGGGTTTTCACTTGGTGACCTCGGCGAAGATTTTAAAAGGGTTCAGAAGCTGGCCTTTTTTGGACCGCCGAGCTACGATTTCGGAGGACCAACCTATAGCCATAGCTTTTCGATGTGGCATAATCGCAGGAAAGAGCCATTTTGGCTTGATTGGGCGTTGGGAAAGTTTCCTAAACTCCAGAGGCTTACTATAGTCGTCAAACGGCATGGCCCAAATGACGACGATCTGGCTTCATGGACCTCAATATCGAAGAAGCTCAGGAGTTCTATAATCGCTGTCAAGATTGTGAGACCTTATTTCTCTCTACACAGGCCCTTTCCAAGGGCTACCACACTTTCTCGGGCTGCGTGCATGAGGATACCCTCAAACTTTATTGGAATCAGCTTACCAGGGGGTACAGTAGGCCTGACCGCTTGCCGTGCATCAACCGCAAAATCATGACGACTGGAAGGAAGGCGGGACCGGAGATACAGCTAGATGAGTTCTGGCGGCGAAACACGTAGAGGCTCGCAACCAAACCAAAATCGACATGCAATTTGGCGACGAGGAGCCTTTGGTTTTACAGCCGTCGTGTTCAACCCTTTGTGGCCTATTGGTACGAGAGTTTCGCTATATACTCAATATTCCAGATCACCTTGAAGCTGTCATGGATTTCGATGGTGTTCAATACCAAAGGATTTACCCGGAGCTTGACTCTTAGCGGCTTACAGAGTGGTGCTGATATGTGGCTGGGATAGATGGATACAGTCCATGTTACTCTGCGGCCGTGTTCAATGGAACTTCTCGATGACTGGACGCAGTGGCTGAACCGTAGGCCACAGTGAAAGTTACCTGCCCAGAGGGGAGCGCTGCTGTCATTGGAACGGTTTAGCCTTGTTGTAGGCATCTTTTTCAGCGCAAGTCCTCACATGTCAACGCACAGTGTGACCTGGGAGGACGAAAGGACTGACAACGAGCACTCCACGAATCCATAAGAGCTCAAAGAAGGTTCAAGGGAACAATCAGCGGCATTCTATTCATGGATATACTACCGTGAGGTAGATACACTAGGCATAATGCCATGTCTGGGAGAATGAAGCCCCTGCACACTGCAATCAACGATTGATATCCTTCTGCTCTCCTTGCCAAGTCATGTTCAGCTAGCCAGAATTGTTAGCAGGTGTAGGGCAAACATTGGGACTCTCTGGGTACTCACCACTTTCTACGCTTGCGCTCCCGACCGGCGTTAGCTGGCTTAATATTTTCCTCTTCCTTGGGCTCCTCGCTCATGGTATACGAGACACAATTTTTCATATCCTCCATGATCTCATATTTCATGCCGGTCATAATCGAGCCTCGGAACTTCATCTCGAGCACATGTCGAACCTCTATCTTAACCTGGTCCTCTACCTCCTGCTTTATCTCCTCCATAACATCATCGTCGAACTCCTCCCGAATCTGATCTCGGAGCTCCTCGATGATATCCGCCTTGAGTGTGTTCGTAATGTCTTCGTCATCGAGTTCCTCCCGGATCTCATCCTTCATCTCCTCCTTGAGTTCCTCACGCATCTCCTGTTTGATCTCAGCCTTCATTGCTTCTACGGCTTTCTCGTCGAACTCCTCGCGGATCTCGTCCTTCATCTCATTTTGGATTTCGGTGCGTATATCGGCAACGAATTCGGGAAGGATCTCGTGGCAGAGTTCGTGAGTGAGATATTCCTTGACGCCTGCTCTCAACTGACACCATCATGTTAGCAATTTGCTCTTTCGGAAAGGTAGGGGTGACTTGCGCCTCTGGCAAAGACGATGCGCTCAACCAACCACTCAGCAGCATCAATTTCCAGACCCCAGCGAACCAGATGGTCAAGCAGCTCATTCAGAGACAGCTTGTTGATAGAGTAGCCGTCGAAGTTGGCGTAGTTCAACCAGGATGGGTTAGAAGCAGCGTATTTGGAGTTGTCGCCGCTTCCCATCCAGACGGAGACTTGGTGGACAGTCGCATTCTCGTCGGGCATGCTCTTGAGGAAGTTGGTCTCGGAGTACTCTTCACTTTCGGTGTCAGAGGAATAGGCTCTATGGACCACAGTGTAGTAGGTTTGCGAAGCCATGTTGCGATTATTGTTGGATGGAAGGTGGTTGAGAGTCGTTGAGAATCGTTGCGACGTGGTGGTTGTTGTTGCGGAATGGTCGAGAAGGTTGGTGAGGCAAAAGAAATCTTCGTCGGTTCAAATTTATTGTAGAAGGTTCTTTGCTGCATATTGTTCTGCTCGAAGCGAATGTAGTGAATACAGGTCGGACTATTGTCGATGTGAGATGCTGTTCACGAGTTGGTGAAGGTGAACACTTACAGGCGATGCTCAAGTGAGAAGCAAAGGAGCCACAAATGCCTATATCAGTGAATCTCTGTAGTTAGAATAATGGGGATCATTGAGGAGTATCCAACATCGTCGTATAAGTGAACCTGACCACTACGTCGGGCGTAGAGTCTCCTTCGGCTGTGCTTCGGGCAATGTCACATTCAAATTCATCTTCGCCATATCAACCTTCTTGCTAAGTCATATTGATCTTAATCTAGACAGGATCGCCTGAGACACTCGCCGTTTGGAATTCAATGTACGGGCCTCCCATTATCCGCGCTGAGCAATGCGTCTTTTGCAACTCTAAACTAATGGCGAATTCAGCCTGACTAAGGATCTCATCAATAATATTCCCCCTTATGCGATACTTTCGCATACTTGGGGAGACGACGATCAAGAGGTCACTTTAAGAGACTTGGCAGAAGATTCTGGGTATACTAAGGATGGATATCAAAAGATCCAGTTCTGCGCAGAGCAAGCCACTCGCGACGGCCTACAACATTTCTGGATAGACACTTGTTGTATTGATAAATCGAACAACACCGAGCTTTCAGAGGCTATTAACTCCATGTTTCGCTGGTATAGGAATGCGGCTAAATGCTACGTATATCTGTCAGATGTTTCGACAAATGACCACAATCAAAACAACCTGTCCTGCCAGTCGTGGGAAGCGGCTTTTCAGAAAAGTAGATTGTTCACCCGGGGCTAGACAATACAAGAGCTTATTGCTCCACCAATAGTTGAATTCTTCTCCCTAGAGGGCAAACGACTCGGTGACAAGAAGTCGTTGGAGCAACAAATTCACGAGGTAACGGGACTGCCCTTTTGGGCTCTTCAAGGGAGTGCTCTGTTTGAATTCAGCGTCGCTGAGCGAATGTCATGGGCAGAAAAGCGTGAAACTAAACATGAAGAGGACAAGGCTTACTCTCTGATGGGTATTTTCGATATACATATGCCGCTCATCTATGGCGAGGGGATGGAGAACGCGTTCCGCCGACTTCGAGAGGAGATCGACAAGTGTCTAAGTATCGATTGTTCAAAGTCGCTTCTATCTGTAATCTCTGCACGGGACGGAATAACGAATGGTAAGCTCTGTAATTGCTCTTGCTAAGTTAATAGAATGCTATATCTAATTCGACATAGATGGCCTCCCTCAGCCATTAACTCGTTCACTCTTTAACAATGTTCCTCGACGAGCAGTCACCCACTTCGTTGCACGTGTGGAGGCGCAAAAGGAGCTTGAAGATTGGCTCCGGAACAATTCGCCATCGCAGATGTTTGTCTTGCAAGGTATGGGCGGTTCAGGCAAGACACAGCTAGCACTTCGGTACTGCCAAATGGCTCAAGAATCTAGCTTCTTAGCCACGTTTTGGATAAATGCTTCGTCACCGTTCACCGTGGTGCAGAGCTATCGAGCTGTTTTAAGCATTATCTCTCCCGGTAACGAAACAGGAAATGACGACAGCGAAGTAATTCTTCTCGTTCAGAATCAAATAAGAAAGTGGACTGGCAGATGGCTGTTTGTTTTCGACAACTATAACAACCCGAGGGCCTTTACAAGCCAAACGATTAGAGATTATATTCCCAGCCAAGGTGGACATATTATTTTCACCAGTCGACACAAAGACTCATCTCGCTTAGGCCATTGTGTTGATCTCTCTAAGATGACCGAAGATGAAAGTGTTAAGCTGCTATTGCAGGCTGCCTCTACGTCCGAGAATTCTGAAGTAGCTAAGGTAGTTGCTCTACTCGGTTACTTGGCTTTGGCCCTTGATCAGGCTGGAGCTTACATTCGCGCTCATAAGCTCCCTCTAAGTCAGCTTGTTTCACATTATAAGAAGCGGAAACAGATAGTCCTCAAAGAGACACCAGATGAATGGGAGTATCGAAATTTCCAGGACTCAGATGGCATGCAATATCTGAGTGCTTTCACCACCTGGGAAATGTCTCTTGATTTAATCAGCGGAATCAGCGAAAAGGAGAAGGAACAGAAAGTCCATTTTCTTACTTTGGCTTCATTTCTAGACCCATATCAAATTTCGGAGGTCTATTTTCGATCATACGGTGCTGTTAGTAATGCCAATTGGATGGAACTTCTAAGGACTAGCGATAAATGGGACTCTGATAAACTAGGGGACTTACTTGCAGAGTTCCTACGCCTATCGCTTATACAATCATTTGAGCGTCGCCAGAGTGAACACTCATTCTCTATCCACCCAGTGATTTGCGATTGGATGAGGCTCCGAAAGGCTACAGAGGCAACATCAACAGTTATAGAATTAACAACTATACTAGCTACGTTTCTTGCGACCCGCAATATCAATTATCTTCCACTAGAATTGAATCAGGAGACAACCCGTCATGTTAATATATGGGTCGAAGCGAATGAGAATATCCTCCAGGATTCTTATAAATCTATACTTACTATGCACAATAAAGCAATTGGACTCTTTGCGAGCCTTTATAAGAGCCAAGGCCTGTACGAGGAGGCCAAGCAGCTGTACGGACGGGCCCTGGGATGGTATGAGGAGAAGCTGGGACCGAAGCACCCCGACACGTTAGAGACAGTCCATGGCCTAGCAAGCATCAA